>JAXQQM020075268.1:45000-131994 GCA_034641835.2 Pinus albicaulis | reverse complement strand
CCAAGGCTCGACGACTGATAAGTTAAAAATATTGAGTTCTACATTAAATCCACATTTCTCAGCATTTACCCTTCATTCATACATCAAAACCGCTTTTTCCTAAGTAAAGACACATTATTACTTAGTAAAATTGAAAACCCTAAAATAATTAATTTCATTCCCTTCAAAATCATTCATAAAAACCCTCAAAATTACATTTATCCAAAGTATTAGTGAAGTAATATAAAAGATGAGCAATGCTTTATTTTTACACTTAACTTAGAGATAACATGTTTTTTATTTCCATTTCACTACCCTTTTCATATTAAATTTTAACCTATTTTTATTAAAATCCCTAATTTACCCTCCTGTATATATTAAAACCCTTATATTTAAATTAACCCCCCAAAACCCATTATTTTACGTTTAGACCAAAGATTATTATCCACATGTGAACAAATAAACCCTGCCCTACAAACCCCTTGGTCTAAACCTATCTTTATTGAAATAATCCCGCCCCCTATAGTTTTAAAATGTTAAAAGGTTGAAAACTATATAATATAATAACCGGCTCCCGCATATGTTTTTATTGAAACATTTCATAAATATTTTGATTTACAAATTTATTATATTTTTCTCCTCTTGCCATCGTATAACCCAAGGTTTTGAACTAAACCATTATTTATTTATAAAATTTAAAACACATTTCCGCATATACAAAAAGCCCGGTCCCACCTTCAATTCCGATGCACCTTCCTATCAGATCTCGATCGTTCGCGTTCAACTCTTAGATCTAACGGTGGACATCCAATATCGCATGGAAAAGATGCACGATCATCCAAACACCAAAGCTGCGTGAAATGGGCGGTTTCACACTTTTATCTCTCCTCCACGTGGCCTTTTCTTACTGGATCGCATGGGTTCAAGCCGAAACCACTTACCACCGCAACTCCGCGCAATAACCACCGGTTTTAAGATCCATTGAATCCCGAAACCGCCCTCCCCCCTGATGTGACCTGTAGCTAATGCATAACTAATGTAACCCAAAATGCATATTAAACCATGGAAATACATTCATTTCATACCCTTCTTACGCATTTAGCCTAACTGCACAGCCTCCCCAACTGTAAATACACAATTTTTAAACCTTTTTCCCATCATCTCTGCGCCTAAAGCCTGCAACATTTTCCCTGAAACCTGTGAAGATTTCCGAGGAGCTTCATATTGTTAGGACCTCATAATGTACCATTTTGACCACACATTTTGACACCACTTTACTCTTTATAGTCCATATTTAAAAGGTTACATTATCATTTCCATCCATTTTATCCAAAGGTATATAAATCCTTCTCTTTACTATGTATTTAATTTGTTTTGCATATAATTCCACATTACTTTTATATTTAATCATTAATCGAAGATAGATAGTTGCTAAGACAAGTCTAAAGGATCGCAGATAATTCATGATAAGGATCGCGTTGCTGAAACAGCCGAACCCGTTGCTGAAACAGTCAACAGACACGTAAATCCCATAGCTGAGACAACTCGTGATTTGCGATCTTCAAGTGTATTTTAAGAATGATGACAGCAGGACGAAGACGAGCAAGGGAAGCTGTTACATGGACCATTTTGAAGCTAGTATTTTTGTACTTATTTGTAACAACATTCCAGGATGGAAGAACATAAAAGACCCTGTATTAAAACAAGAGATTAGATTTGGATAGAAATAGGATTTCTCTGATGTAACTGTAATAGATGTCTCCTCTTTAAAAAGAGGAGACATCATCATTAGAAGGGGGTTTAGAAACTACGGGAGTACATTTCTTGAAGCAAGAAAGAGCCTTTGCTCTGTTGTAATGTATCATTTTTTGACAGATGAATAAAAGTCTATTTTGAGCGCTTCAGTTTAATTTCTTTCCTCGAGGAATCTTGTGAGAAGGACAGGGCCCGCCTTCATCACAAGATTCACCCAATTTCTCCTGTAGTTTGTTACCTTTTATGTTATTCACACCTTAATTTAACCTTGTTTTCTGAAGAATTTATACAGTTCTGTGTTTCTTATTAAGCACTCTATTTTCTTTAACACTGCATTAGCTTTATACCATTCATGCTTAAGAAGCTGAGAGTTAATTTATTTTCAGTTATTTGTTTATTAGATGAATGTGTGATAGATTGATATCAGGAAACAGGTGCTGAAGATTCCTGTTTGGAGGAATAGGGTCTTGTTCTCCGTAGGTTGGTCTTCTTTTTTTTGCAGTGTGATTGATATCAGGAAACAGGTGCTGAAGATTCTTGTTCAAGGGAATAGGGTCATGTTTTTCGTGGATTGATATTTTTCTACAGTGTGATTAATATCAGGCAACAGGTGCTGAAGATTCCTGTTTGGAGGAATAGGGTCTTGTTGTCTGTTATGGTTGATTGATCTCCTTTTCTGTAGGGTGATTTCCTTTCATTATTTTTCCTAGGATTATTTTAATGAAAGTTTGCAATAGAGGGATTTTTTCTGCTGTAACACAAGTAGGCTTCAGCTTTGCTAAAGTGAGGTGTGAACAGTTTGATTGATATTTGTGTGATTGATGATACAACATTTCTTTGCTTTTGGGATTGAGCATATCCAGTGTGTGATTGTCTTTGGAATAAACAGACCTTCCTGGGTTGACAATTTATGTGGAGCTTGAATTTTTAAAACAATTAAAGCGACCAAAATTTTGGCGCCATTGCTGGGGAAGGAAATTATAGATTTCAAAAGCATTGATGTTTTCCTTCTAGATGTGCAGATTGTATGAGAGGACGTGGAACCCAGAAAAAAAACTAACTCTATAGGTGGCAAGGGCAAAGGAAGGGGAGGAAGAAAGACTTTTATTGACGAAATTGTATCAAAGGCTGAATCATCACAGAGATTAAGCTCTCGAAGACCAAAACCTCAATGCTCCCCTCAATCAGATTACAAAACAAAAGAAGTTGTGAGCCCTGAAAACGTAGAGGAATCAGTAACAGATATTAAAGAACCAGTAGCCAGTGCTGAAGAATCAGAAGAAAGCACTAAGGAATCAACAGAGAACGTTGAGGAATTAACAGAAGATATTGGATGACCAGTGGAAGACATTAAGGAACCAGTAGAAGATTTTGAGGATCGAGCAAGTGTAGTAGGAGAACAACCAATGGAAGGAAACAACGAAGAATTCTTTGGTGGAGGACAAGTAGATCCTGAAGGAGAAGGAAAGGATGAAAATTATTTCTCTACCTTGGGATTTCCTATCAGTGATCTCCCTAGAGGAGCAACTCCTATGAAGAATATTCCATTGTCAGTTTTACCCAACTTCCATGGTTTATCCTCTGAAGATACGAATGAATTTCTTTTTGAATTTGATATATTATGCAGAAGTTATGATTATGTTACTAATGCTCAGAAGTTGAAACTGTTTCCATCAAAATTAAAGGGAAATGCGTTAAGATGGTTCATGAGCCTTGGAAGCCAGGTAATCACAACATGGGAACAGATGAAACAGAAATTTCTGCTTAAATATCAAGATTATTGTCGGACAAGAGAAAAGAGGGAGGAATTATTCAACATGGCACAAAAGGCGGACGAGAATTTGGAGGACTATGTGGAAAGACTGCAGTATAATCTGCAGAGATCTGATCATCCGAATGTAAGTAAAGAAATTCGTAAAACAATATTACTTAGAGGATTAAGGGATGATTGTTTAGACATGTTAAACATGCTTGGCAAGGGAGATATATCTAAAGAATCATATGATGAGATTGTTGAACTCTATAAAAGATGTTCAAGAGGAGCTGCAAGGAACAGAGCAAGTAACAGAGATCCCACCTATTCAAGAGTTCAGAAATCAGCCAGTGGGGGAGAAACAAGAGCTGAAATAGGTAATTTACTTGAAGAATTTAAAACTGAGATGTTAAGTTTTTTTTCTTCACAAATTGACACCTTGCAGGTTAAAAAGAAGCAGGCTGAAGCAGAAGCAGCTCTGGCTGTCTTTTGCCCTAAATGCAGAGATAAACATCCACTAAGGGAATGCCCATTGGACAAGATACCAATCTGCACCCTTTGTGAGAAAGATCATGAAACACAACAATGTCCCTCTCTATCGGGAATAAAAGTAGCACTGCAGCCAACGGAAGAAGAAGCTGAAGCAGTTTATCTGCTAACACAAAGAAGACAATGGCAACCAAGAGGACAAGGTATGAATTCTAGCATGCCATTTACATCTTCTAATCGTTGGAATAATTATCCTTCTTTCAGTAAAACAAATTACCCTCCCTTTAATCAGATGCAATACCCACCCTTTAATCAGATGAATTACCCACCCATGCAACAAAAAAACCATCCCTTTGTTGATCCTGCAATGTGGACTCCTTGGCCCCCACAACAGCCATCTTCTTTCAATCCATGGAATTCAAATTGGAGAAGCCAACAACTCCCATATCCAAATCAATTTCCTCAATTTCAGCAACCACTGCCTCTACCATAAGGAGCTCCATCGAATAATCAAATGAGACCCCAGCTACCTGTGCAACCAAATCCTAACCCCAATAATAAAGTTGTGAAAGTCATTGATATTCAGAATCAACATACATTTTCTACTATGCAATGTAATGATATTCATTTGAGATCTGGGAAAATAGTAGGACATATCATAGATGATATAACTTCTACTGATTCTGATAAAGATGAAATTGAGAAACATAAAAAAGCACAACCACCCTCTAACAAGGGTGTTGAAATAACAGAGCCACCATTCCCCGAGCGTTTAGTTTTAACTAAAACGCCTGAAATACCTGTTTTTAATCTTTTAGGGGAATTACAAAACTTGTATGTTAAAATTCCACTATTACAGGCACTAAGAGATGTACCAATATATGCCAGAACCATGAGGGACATTTGTGTTAAGAAACCTGGTAGGAAGACTAAAGACCCCCTTACAGTTCATGTTATGGGTGATCTATCTGCATTAATGTCTGGAAAAACCCCTCCTGTGAAATATGGTGACCCCGGCCATCCTACTGTGACAGTTCAAATTGGTAAAATGATAATTCCTCAAGTTCTGGTAGATTTAGGTGCTGCAATAAACATTATGACTCTCGAAACTTCACAGTTGTTACAGCTGAATAACAAAATTAGAGATACACCAACCATCCTAGAGTTAGCTAACCGTTCTACAATTAAACCAGAAGGAATTGTTGAAGATCTACTTATCTCGGTTGAATCCTGGAATTACCCAGCTGATTTTGTGGTATTACAAACTAAAACAAAGCTGGGGGGACACCCTTTAATTCTAGGAAGGCCATGGCTAGCCACAACCGATGCCTTTATCAGCTGCAGATCCGGTTCAATGACAATTTCTAATGGTTATGAAACTAAACAGCTTACTTTTTATCCTCATGCTACACCCATAATTAATAATGAAAATTCTATGTGGATGGATTATGATGATAATGCTATTCAGCCTATTTTAACTATCGGACAAACCTTAACTCTTAAAGACAACATAGAGGATGAAATAATTAATAATTTTATTTGCGAACCTTCCTCTGTAATTGCTGAAACACACAATCAATTGACTGCACTTTTCGAAATGGATACCTAGGAAAATATTGAATCTGAATATTTATCTCATACATTAACCACCATCTCCTCTAAAAGCATAACAGTGGAAATTGAACCTGGAAAAACATTAAATATAAATCCTGATCTAACAGTTGCTGAAACACAGCAGTTAATGAAGTTATTACTTGAAAATAAGGAAGCATTCGCATGGGATTACACAGATATGAAGGGAATCTCTTCTGAATTATGTACTCACCGAATTTATATTAAAGAAGGATGCCGACCAGTCTGTCAACCCCAAAGACGAATGAACCCTAATTTAAGAGAAATTGTTAAAGAAGAACTTCAGAAATTGCTTAATGCGGGATTTATATACCCCATATCTGACAGTGAATGGGTTTCCCCATTGGTAATAGTCCCTAAGAAAAACGGGAAATGGAGAGTGTGTGTTGATTACAGAGCCTTAAACAAAGCTACTCAAAAGGACCACTTTCCTTTACCTTTCATTGATCAGGTATTGGATAGTCTTTCAAAAAAGAAATTCTTTTCCTTTTTAGATGGATTCAGCGGGTATAACCAAATTAGAATTGCACCCCAAGACCAAGACAAGACCACTTTTACTAGTCCTTGGGGAACTTTTGCCTATAGAGTTCTTCCATTTGGACTATGTAATGCACCAACAACTTTTCAGAGGGCTGTTATAGGAATCTTTTCTGATATGCTGAATGACTCTATGGAAATATTTATGGATGATTTTACTCCTTATGGTGTGTCTTTTGAAGATGCATTACAAAATATTGAGAAGGTACTTAAACGTTGTATACAAGCTCACCTCTCCCTAAGTACTGAAAAATGCCATATGATGATGAGTGAAGGAGTAGTGCTTAAACATTTTATTTCATCTCAAGGCATTCAGGTAGACCCATCCAAAATACAGGTCATTCAGAATCTTCCTGTTCCTAAAACACAAACTGATGTGAGAATTTTTCTAGGACATGCTGGATATTACAGGAGATTTATTAAAAACTTTTCTAAGATAGCTTCTCCTTTATTTGTGTTGCTCATGAAAAATGTTGAATTTAAGTGGACTAATCTTTTTCAGAAAGCCTTTGTAGAACTCAAGCATCAGTTATCTATTGCTCCTATTTTGAGAGGACCTGATTGGGCACTCCCCTTTCATATATCTTGTGATGCTTCAGACACTGCAATTGGAGCTGTCTTGGGACAAGAAGAAAACCATCTTCCTTATGCTATCTATTTTATCAGTAAGAACATGACCCCTGCTGAGCTTAATTATACAGTTACCGAAAAGGAGTTTCTTGCAGTAATTTATGCCATTAATAAATTTCGACATTACATCACTGGTTATTCTACTTTTTTCCACACTGATCACTCGGCTATTAAGTATTTAATGAACAAATCTGTCACAAATGCTCGAGTTACCAGATGGTTATTGTTACTGCAGGAGTTTGATATTACAATTGTAGATCGGCCTGGTAAAGAAAATGTTGTGGTTGATTTCCTTTCACGGTTAAAAACTGATAATAATATTCCAGTAGATGATTCCTTTCCTGATGAGTATTTATTTGCAGTCTCTGCTCACTCTCCGTGGTATGCAGATATTGCCAATTATTTGGTTGCAGGAAAATTACCATCACACCTGTCATACAGGGAAAAGAGAAGAATTGTTCAACAAAGTGCCAGGTATAGCTGGATAAGTGGGTGTCTTTTCTACACAGGGCTTGATTAGGAAATCTGAAGATGCATTAGGGAGGATGAAGTGTACGATATACTAAAAGCTTTTCATGATGGCCCCTGCGGAGGGCATTTTGCTGATAAAAGAACAACACACAAAATTTTGAGGATGGGTTACTATTGGCCCTCATTGTTTAAAGATGCAAAGAAATATGTACGGGCTTGTGACAGCTGTCAGCGAATGGGTCAACCCAATCATAGAGATCAAATGCCATTAAACCCCCAGGTAGTACTCGAACCATTTGAAAGATGGGCCTTAGATTTCATAGGACCCATTAATCCTCCATCCAATCAAAGAACTTATATATTAGTTTCTATAGATTATATGACTAAATGGGTGGAGGCCAAAGCACTTATTAGAGCCAATGAAGAAGTTGTCCTAGCTTTCTTATTTGAGGAGATCTTTACTAGATTTGGAATTCCTAGAGAGCTAGTTACAGATGGAGGACCTCCCTTCAATTCTCATGGTTTTAAATCTACCCTTCAGAAATATCATATTCATCATAGAATGACTACACCATACCATCCCCAGGCCAATGGGTAGGTGGAAAGCACAAATAAAGTAATAGAAGCCATTCTAACTAAAACAGTGAAGGATAACCGGAAGGATTGGTCTCAAAGGCTCCCTGAAGCACTATGGGCTTATAGAACTACCTGGAGAAATACTACAGGATTTTCTCCCTATGAATTGGTTTATGGTAAAAGTGTTGTTTTTCCTATGGAATTTGAAATCAAAACTTTAAGAACTACTTTAGCTGTTAACCTTGATTTGACTGATGTGCAGACAGCTAGGTTGCAACAGCTTCTTGAATTGGATGAAAAGAGATTAGATGCCATTCACCAGACAACCATGATTCAACAACAAAGAATGAAGTGGCATGATAAAATTATCAAACACAAGCAGTTCCAAAAAGGTAATTGGGCCTTATTGTATGACTCTCGGTTTGAAAACTTTCAAGGTAAGTTACGAACAAGATGGCTTGGACCATATGAAGTAGATGTTGTTTTTCCCAATGGAACAGTAAGACTTGTAACAATTGATGATTCTAAAACACCTCTACTAGTAAATGGTCATAGGCTTCGCTTGTACCAGCGCCCTGTTTCTAAAGAAGATTTTAAGGTTGCTTGCATGACTGATACACATTATCTTTTTCTAGGGGAGTCCTCTGCTCCTCACAACATTTAATTTTCTGCACTATATTTCTAGTATTAGATTAGATTTAAAACTAATAATCCCTGTCAAGGGTTGGCATGTTACAATTGTATTTTGCAGATTAAGGGAGAACTCATTAAGGAGGACAGTTTCATCACAAGAAGATCTAAATCTTAAATCAGAGAAGCTTTGTTTCCCTCATCTCAATTCATTTCCTCATTTCTCAGCAATGTCTCTTTTATCACTTATCCCCTTACTCCATCTTTCCTTTTTTCCTATTTTTCCTATTGTACCCACTCTTGAAACACCATATTTCAACTAGCATTTCCCTTTCTCTACTGCTGAAATCATTCCTCAGCAAGTACTTCCCCAATTTTCTTAATTCCAAATCATTACATTCCATTTTCCTTATTTTTCCATTGCTGAAACACCACTTTCAGCAACATTTCATTCATTTTTCCATGGCTGAAACACCACTTTTAGCAACCTCTCATCTATCTTTCCAGTGCTAAAACACCATTCCTTTCCTCTGCTACACAATTTTTCTAGTACCCCACTTTTACTCTTCAGATCCCTTGGGTGAATATTATCCAGTATTGAGCAGAGTCCAATATGCTCCTGTTTCTACATTTTAGAGAAATCTAAAGATTCTTCCATCAGTATTAAGCCACTATGAACAAGCACTCTATGTTTCGAATTATAAAAACAGAGGTAAAAATATAAGGTATGCGGATTTTTTATGTAATATAGTTAAATAATAGTTTAAAGAGAGGATCTTTCCCATTATGATTACAATCCCCGCACACTTAAACATCATTTCATCACACGTAGGGGGGGAATTTTGAAAATTAAAATCATCATTCCACACCATCCAATCCACCGTCACTCTTCATATCCATTATTTTCGTCGTCATTGATACTCCACATCCTCAGTCGCAATGATTAGTCTGATCAAGTCTGGTGTTTCTGCTCTCTGCGCCTCTACATTTGACTCAAGTTAGTAGCTATGGGAGGCCCGACTATCAGACATGAACCTAGCTCGATGGCTCTTCTCGAACTATTTCCGGACGCTTACCAAATCTTTCAGTAGGCAGGATGGATTACATATTTCGAAAGGCTAGGAGAATTTGATCCTCAGCAAGTTTTGGAGTTTGCGCAGAATTTTAAGGAGAATCACTCCATAGTCCAAGGGGTCCGAATTTCGGTCACAAAAGAAGATATAGCACAATTTTCAAGATTTCCGGTCACAGGTGCTCAGTGGTTTAGCAGGAAACAAGTCATCCTAAATGCACAGCAGGACTTTCTTCTTCCAGATGAACAGGTTGAGATTAAAGGCCGTGGCATAGGTCTGCATTCATTACCTCCCCCATGGCCAAAGGTAGCTGAATTTTTCAAGCACTATTTAACTTGCGAGGGGCGCTACTAGGTATTTTATCAACATGATTTTGTTTTAATGAGTCATTTGCAGCATGATCGATTAGTCAAAATTCCTTATTATCTTCTTGGATTTATTAAAAATATGTCATATTACTGTAGATGGGTAAAATTCCCATTACTATCCCTTACCCTTCATCGCCTGTGTCAATTATTAATTCAGCGGGGTTTTGCCCAGCAAAACCCCCCTTTAAATAACCCACCCTTACTTCTCGAACAAGCCCCTGAAATTCCCCAAGAAGCTGAAATTCCCCAAGAAATCCCCGAAAGCTCTTATGAACGACAACTGGAAGAGATTCCTAATCCTCCATTAATTCCATCTTCAGAGCCAGTTGACCTGTCCCCAAGTTCATCCCATTTAGCAGAGTCATCCCATCCCACTATCCACATCCCTAGCGATGACTCTCAAGCTGAAACACCTCCATCACCCCCTACTCATAAAAGAAAGAGACGAATTGCAACAGTCTTTGTATAAAAAAGGAAAACAAGGGCCACATCTCAAGCTGTCACCTCTTTGGATAGCCCTTCTCCTAGAAAAGAATCTTCTCATAAAAATAAAAAGAAAGTCACTGCTTTTTCCGCTTTCCTACCTAGGAGAAAAATGAAAACGACTGTTGAATCCGAAGTCATTCCCATTTCCCATGACCCTGCAGCTATCTTGCTAAAACTTCATTCGTCATCACCATTCCAAATTCCCGAATCATTACGCGTCTCGTCCTGTGGCACTGCTCCATAAGAACCAGATGCCCAGGGTAATATGACATCATTTTCTACTCAAAAAGTAACTGCTCCACAAGAACCAGTTACTCACTCAGCAGCTGAAACACAAGAACCAGCTGCTGAAGTGCAAAAATCAAACATCCAACATGATAATATAAGGAAACCAGCTGTAGCTGAAACACAAGAACCAGCTACAGCTGTGGAACAGCAATCAACTCCAGTAAAAGCAACCAACACACAGGGTTCACTCACCATGGCATCTTTATTAGAAGAAAATTAATTTTTGAAGTCAGAGTTAGAGGCCTACAAAAGAGAGTTGGTAACGGCAAGGGAAGCCTTTGATAAAGAGCTAAATCTCTACATGTTGGCACATACAGCATCAGCACAAAAGAATGACCCATGTAAAGAATATATGTGCCATGAATGTGGAAACATCTACCAACAGGCCGGATACAAAATAGTTAAAGTCCCAGTGCTTGAGGCATCCACATTAGTTGCAGTCAAATAAGAACGCCCTACTGCCACACAAGAACCAGTAGGGCCCTCAAAAATTCTGGAGAAAGAAACCAAGCCATAGATATCCTGCCTTGTATTAGTTAACTCAACTACTCAGACTATGCCTCAGCCTAGTACTTATAATGCCGGAACACAAACTCCACCATGGAAAGAGTTGGAAATAATGAATAAGTGGAAGAAACAGTATGCTATTGATCAAGATAAAATGTTACAACAACATAAGTTGGCCTGGCAAAACCAGATGTATTCCAACTGGGATAACTGGGAGTAGACACTTTAGCAACTTAAGGATTCCAAGAAAGAAACCAAGGAGTTAAAAGACAAACTAGTCCTGATGTTTTCATTAGTACAAAAATTGTTCGCCACCAGGAAACCTTCTTTGAATTATTCCCTGTTTCTTTCTGAACGCCTTGTTTATTTTCAGTTGAAAGCAATTAAGGACGGGAGACCTCATGAGTTGCTCACAACGGAACAATTTGTCAAAACATTTGCTGAGGCCTCCGCTAGTGATCAACATCTATTATGTGAACTTTATCTTCATAATGAGGCTATGCCTGAAAACAGAGAAGTCAACCTGAATCTGATTGTTGGTGATATACAGATTAGGGCATTTGTTTCCTTTCTTGCCAATCAAATCACATGGAAAACTGCTTTTATTGCGGGTAGGCACAATGAGGATAATCGCCTCCTCTGGATAAGGCCGGAACCTTCAAACCCGACCATTTTTGTAGCAGAATATCGTCAGTTTTTGCAGAAGCCAGGAATGAGCAGGTACATATAGCAATTGCAATCCTCAGTACTCCGAGAGTGTCATCAGTTAATCATGGTCAAAGAGACTGTTGCCTTGAAGGCAAACACCATGTTCTGGCAACAGTCCTGTAAGGAAAGACAAGAGTATAATCCCTTTAGCCCTGATAATCTTCAAACTGCACTGTCCAAAATACCAAACTATGTCAGATGCATTTAGCAATACGCCGAGAATTGGATTGGTTATCATTTTCACTTCCCTGTCTTATGGATGCAAGTAGAACGATATCAGCCTCATTACAGATTGGCTAACAGAGACGAGGCAGAAGCATGGCAGAAATTGCAAAGTAACCAGGGATTCAGATCTTCGACAGAGGCCACCTTCCATAGTTATTGCTTGAGTAACTTGCATGCAAAGAGTCAGTACTCAGACTCTGACTCAGAGTAAAAGTTGCCAGAGGACATGCAACCCTTTCAGCTGGGGGGGTATGTTAGGACCTCACAATGTACCATTTTTACCACACATTTTGACACCACTTTACTCTTTATAGTCCATATTTAAAAGGTTACATTATCATTTCCATCCATTTTATCCAAAGGTATATGAAATCCTTCTCTTTACTATGTATTTAATTTGTTTTTCATATAATTCCACATTACTTTTATATTTAATCATTAATCGAAGATAGATAGTTGCTAAGACAAGTCTAAAGGATCGCAGATAATTCATGATAAGGATCGCGTTGCTGAAACAGTCGAACCTGTTGCTGAAACAGTCAACAGAAACGCAAATCCTGTAGCTGAGATAGCTCATGATTTGCGATCTTCAAGTGTATTTTAAGAATGATGACAGCATGATGAAGACGAGCAAGGGAAGCTGTTACACGGACCATTTTGAAGCTAGTATTTTTGTACTTATTTGTAACAGCATTCCAGGATGGAAGAACAAAAAAGACCCTGTATTAAAACAAGAGATTAGATTTGGATAAAAATAGGATTTCTCTGATGTAACTGTAATAGATGTCTCCTCTTTAAAAAGAGGAGACATCATCATTAGAAGGGAGGTTAGAAACTGCGGGAGTACATTTTCTGGAAGCAAGAAAGAGCCTTTGCTCTGTTGTAGTGTATCATTTCTTGACAGATGAATAAAAGTCCATTTTGAGCGCTCCAATTTAATTTCTTTCCTTGGGGAATCTTTTGAGAAGGACAGGGCCCTCCTTCATCACAAGATTCACCCAACACCGGGTTTCTTAACTATCACATATTTCAATTATCCGTCGTCAGGATGCATATATAAACACCAAACTTATTCAAGAAAAGAAGATATACATTCAGTCTTATATTCTGCTTGTATAGAACTGCTGATGGATTTTTGAGTTCCTCATACAGTCAGTATCTGCATCCTTTGTCAGAGAGTTTCCATCAAGGGAAATCAATTCAATATAATAGGATACCAAAAACATATTGCCAACACTCTTCTCCTATTTCAGATTTTGTGGGTTCAAAATGGCTTATGTTTTCCTCAAGGCACTGCTCACTATTAGTTTTTGCAATCTGGTTATGAAGTTCTCTTAATAGCATTGTACAAGATATAGGTAGGTAATCAGGAAATTCCTGACAACCTTTTCCATTGCTTTCTTCGTAATCTTGTTCACCTTCTTTTATAAAGTATTTATCATCATCTATATATTTCTCATTGTCTATGTCTTTTAACGGTTGAGTTTGTTCTTGATTTAGAAAAAGAAAGGGCTGCTCTTGATTATCAATATTCTTATAATCTTTCAAAAAGAGATTAAACTCATGAATGGCTGTTAAAACATCTTCAGGATGCATTTCTTCCAGAGCTTCCTCATTATCTATAATGTGTTGGGTGATGTTTTGTGATGGATCATAATATATTGCACCTAATGATAATGATGTAGTGTTTTCTTTATAGTTCTCATAGAACACATATTCAAGGTCTTTTAAAGAAAACAAACTACTAGATCTCAATCATTCATACCAATCCCTAGCTTTTCCTTCTAATGTTATCATGAAAATTTTCATTAGGCAGTCTTCATGCCATTGAAACTTGAAATTCCACACATGTATATGAAACTTGAGGAGATGTAGCAAGGGGTTATCAACATTTTCGCCCTGAAAGGTAGGTAAGTTTTCTAACCAATCTACTTTAGGCATTTTGTTTAGGAATCTAGGGATATTCTCCCTGCTCATTGGGGCATACGTTCGTTGTATCCTTGGAATCATTTTATAAATCAAGAAAGAGGTCACTGTGTCTATTCAACCAGTTCAGAGTCTTTTACCAGTGGATTCATTAGGTCTTTTGGATTTATGGAGTCACCAGGTGGAAGATTTTGAAATTTTCCATCCACCAACAGCATGATTGGGTTTGCTCAATGCATTCCCAAGGGAGTCTACAAGGACTGGAAGGGTAATAGGCATTTAGAGGCCAGTGGAGTCACTAGGTGGAATTTTTTAGCTTTTATAAAGGTAAAATGTTTTATGGTTCCACCACCACGTTTATTATGAAGCCAAACTAAAAAAAAAATTTGGTTTTTCTGAGTTTCTTGATTTTATAGGTTATGAGAGTGTCCTAAATCTGACTTAACACTTAGCTAGGGTGTCAAAACATACAGAGTTCACTCTTATGGCTTGGTAGCAAAATCCTTCAAGGTTTGATAAGGCTTAAAGAGAATCCTAAGGGTTACCTAGTTTGTCACTGATTCAATTAAGTCCTATCATGATTACCATTGCTTGGTAGTGCTTGAGGGAGGTTACTTATGTTATACTTAGACAGTGAGTGTTTTGTTCTGAAGATTTTACTCAGTGTCCCACTGTGATCGCCATTATGTTGGGGTCCCGTGTTTTGATACTTTGGAAAATCAAAAGACAAGGCAACATCAGAACTAATCTTTAGAGTTCCAGGATCTAGTCCTCCTGTTCTCAGAGAGGGATCTCTAAAAATTTTGTTTGCAAAGGTTTATCTTGTGTGCTTTGAGTATTGGTTTTAGACTAGTTATTAAGTGCAGGTGTTTATTTTTTTGTTTGGTTGGGTTGGAAAGACACAACAGAACATGAAAGGCCTAGGAAATATATATAGGAGAGAGAAATATCTGGTTCATTGGGCAATGGAGTCAAAAAGAGGTTATAACAAACTCATCAGTTGGATATGGGATATCAAAGGGAAAATCTAACTTGGCCACAGGATCCTTTTGTTTTAGGAATGAGATGAACATTAATGATTTGGAAAGAGAGGTTTAATTCTCAACAAAGGGAATTAGAAAGCATAATTTGAACAATAAAGAGCTCTTTGATAGACAGGACTAACCATAAATTCTACAAATCACAGATTTAAGCAAATAATGATTTCAAAACAACTTTTAAAATGAAATCTAAGATTCGGTGAACACCCTATTTCCTCAAAGATTTTAATTCAAATGACTTAGAAAACATAAAAGTTTCACTGATAATTGCAGTCATAGAAGATGGAACACCTAACACATCTATGATCACAACTATAAAAGACCTTTAAGCCAACTGTTTAAGTGAGGACAAAGGGAAAGATCAAAACAGACCTCTTTAATTCACTGTAAGCAAAGAACTTCAAAGGGAGACTTCAATAACAGTTTTTAAGTGGTAGCAAACAAGCAAGGAGAACCATAAATCATGCTGAAACCAACTATTCAAACTATTAAGGAAATAAACAAGCATGAAGACTAAAGAGAGAGGTTAAAGACTCTAAAATACTTCAGCAGAAGAAAACATGAAACAATGAAGGATGAACAGGTCTAAAGTTCTTCCAAGAGTCATTTCTTAGCCTAAAAATTTCAAACTTCTGTAGTAAGAAATTATGGAACATAATGAAAACAGGGGAAAACATAAAACAGTTCAGAATACTTCACCAACAACCAAGCTCATGGATCCAATGATAGAGCCTTCTCAGTCACAACCATGCAACAACATCATCAGGGCTTCCGAGACTTCAATTTATTCTTCAACTTCGACAGAATATGTATTTATTTCAAAGAGTTTCAGTATTACAACTTGTGATCAAACAACAACCAACAACCAACCAACAGTTTTTGATATTCTACAGAAGTATTTATATAAGGATGAGGAGGTGAGATCTGATAAAAGATCTCTTAAGGGAATTAATACAGATTCGAGACTTCTGGGCCTTTTGAGGGGCTCGATGAAGAAGTTTACAGGTGGTTCTCTGTATTAACTATTTTAAAATTAATATCAAATCTCGTTGGGAGCTTTATTTGACTTCGAGGCTCTGCGTAATGTTTGGAGTAACTCTCCAGATATTTCTGAATTTATTTCCTTATAGAAGTAACTCCCTGGCTGCGCTGAGGCAATATATCTGATTCAACAATAAGTTCAGCCTTTGTTTGAATGCTTTGAGGCAACATGTGGCATTTATGGTAGCTGAGGAATCAATTTGCCTCAAATTTCACGGTGGAGGGCTGCCTGCCTGTTTAAACACTTATGATTTCTTTTAATTGTGTTTTAATTATGGGAATTAGGCTTTTGATAAGCATTCTTAGCTGTAATTCCAAAATCTGTCTTCAATCTTCATTCTGCTGTGCTATGTCTTCAAAACTGATACTCTTTAACTGTGTTTTTAATAAAACAGTGTCTTGTCGATGTGCAGAGCCATGCTAGGCTTCACGACATCAACACTGATAAAGCATCGACAAAACAATGGCATAGAGCCCGGCGGATGGTTCCCTTTGATAAATCAAAGGCGTGGGAACCATCATTCCCTGCCTTTGACTTTCCTTTATCATAATGGACAAACCATTCAAACCTGCAAAATAAAAATGGAAATTATAAAATCCTGCGTTTTTTAGGTTTAACTACTTCAGAAGGCGGGGAAAGCGTGTGGCCGTTGGATAAAAGCATCCAACGGTGGAGATCTGCATAGAAGAGGCAAAAGGAGAGTAGATAGAAGAAAAAGGCGGAGTAATTTTGGACCGTCCGATCTGGACATGTGGACGGTCCAGATCTAATCGGAAGATCGAAATCGGAGGCAACACTCAACTGGCGCCGCTGTAAAAATGCAATGTGATTTAGCACGGACCGTTGATCTAAGGATGAGATCAATGGTGGAGAATGAATCAGGGGACTAGATGATTGGGGGAAGAAACAAATGCAATGCGATTGCAACTGCACCACGATCGAGAGATGGCCGTCGATATGAGGATTAGATCGACGGTGGGAAACGAATAAGAAGGATGTCGATCAGCGGGAGAAAAAGATTGTGTGTGATGGAAAACCCCGATGCGATCAAGCGTTGGCCGTTTGATCGACTTTCGATCAACGACAGGATTTCTTTTAGAACAGACCGGAGGTAAGACCCTTATAATATATAAAAACTCAAACTTTGGAATAAAACAAAGGTTTTATGCTTCGGGGGCAGAAAATATGTATAAGGTGGATAGGCACCCGACTGCGGGGCCTTTGGACTTTACGGAATGTAATATGCCTAGGGTGTACATAAAACAAAAGGGCCAATCGCAATCGGGCCATCGGGCCTGGTCTTTCAATCAACCCATTTGAATATTTGCAATGCGATTGGCGCCCGGGATCTTTAACACTTGGTCCCTGGTGGAAAGTCATATGAAATGAAAAGGCGGGGGGAGAGTTTATACGTATAAGTCCTGATCGCATTGGAAATTTTGATGTGGCCTTTTCAATAAACCCATTGTATTTTCTCCGATTGTGATTGCACGATCGGTCTTTCAATATACCCATTTAAATATTCAACACGTGACTTTGGTTTTTTAGTTTAAACTTTGGGAAAGTGGGTTTTAAGACTTTATAAAAGAAAAATGGATCGGGAACGAAATATAACAAGGTTTAAGTGCTGAGGCGGGCTTTATGGTTTATATGAAAAATAATATAATCGGGGGTCTTATAACAAAAAGGTTAATCGCATCAAAACTTTCGAACCATGGCAAAGACTTGCGTACTTTGAACATTTGCGATGCGATAAGCACCGTGAGGGGCTTAGCACCTGGTTCCAAGGTGTGGGCATGTGGGGGAAGTGGTTAGGAATTAGCCCAAGGGGGCTTAAGTCCATAGTAATAAAACTTTGTTTTTTATGAAATTTTCAAAGTTTTCAATGGATTTTGGAGGTTTCGGTAATGTTAAAGAGTGAGTCTTTAACTTTGTAAAAGTGATTTTCATGAGGGGAAGAAGAGGAATCATGAAAAAAAATGGATTTTATGGAGAAAAAGGGGAGCCAATGAAGTTATGTTTGGAAGAGGGGGAAGGGAAAAATGATGGTTTTACAATGGGAACAAAAATGAAGATTTTGGACATAGGTGTGAGGCCTTCAAGAGTCTTCAAGAGCCAACAATTTTTAGTAATAAAATTTGTTCCTTGGAGGTTAAAAAAGTCTTAGCCACCTTTTTCTATAATCAAATATTATAGGTGGCTAACAGTGGCTCCACTTGGGGATGGTGCCTTCTTGAAGGCATCAAGAATTTCAGAATTGCATTCTCTGAGATGCTGATCAGTTGCCTCATCCATTGGGCTTCCTTTCTTTGATTGAATGATCTTCTTTTGCTCTAGAAGTGCTGACAGCCATGGAAAACAATGGATCTTTTATCAACAAGCTTTCTACCTACCTAATCCTACTGATCTAACATTTTTTCTTCCTTAGAGTGCACTTGGATTGGCAAACTCTCTTACAACATTTTATTCTTTTGAAAGAAAAAAATCTAATCTAGCTCTACTTCTTATTTCTCCATGGACTCAGATTAAACGGTTGAGCCCATATGCTTCTCTACCTAATCTAGTAATCTGTTAGGATTAAACAGTCAAACAATTTTTTATTCTCTAATTTGCTAAAGCAGAAATTAAAAAGCATACAAGTCAGGATTGAATAGTCTAACTTGATGCTGATCTATGGCATAAAAACAAGCTGCACATAGATTCTTATTTGCAGAAAATTAAATCAAAATGATGAAGGCTTTAAGATCTGAAAGTTTTAAGAACATCCTTCTCTTTTTACAACTTTGTTTTGACTTTTGTTTGAGTTGTAGCTTCTTTGTTCTCTGGTTCAGATTTGAGCTAATTAGAACCATATTTTTACATCTTTGGACTCAGAATTTGAAACAGATTTGAGTCATATGTCTTTGGAAACCTAGGTTCATATTTTGAGCTTGTTTGAACCTTTAATTTCTATCCTAATCTATCTACTGATAAGCCAAGATTAAATGGTTTGGCAAATCGAATTCACTATGCTATCAGCAAAAAATTTAAAGCTAATTAGTCAAGATTAGGCTGTATAACTAATTAGAAGTGTGTTTTTTTCAGGAGTGGAATTTAAGCTTGCACACTTTCAGATTTTTTTCTCTTTTTTGGTATGGGGCTATACCTTTCTTGTTTTACAATCTACCCTCTTTTCTCCTTTTTATTGTTTTTGGATTTTTATTATTATTATTATTTATTTATTTTTTTAAGACAAAAGTCAACAACTAACTAACTGCTCAAAACTGAGCTTTATTGACATTCCTATCTAACCTAATATAATCTTGAAGTATTTACATGTTTATCTAATGAACTCTCTTTTCCAGTACAACCAATCTAGTAAATGATTCCACGATTGTTCCTTTTTCATCTCCTTGGGAAGGTTGGACAAACAGGGCCCCTCCCATTCTTTTTGTTTTTCAGCAGCAATGCTAAATAATCCTCTTGCTTTTGGTAATATACTGCTCCTAATAACCTTTATCCCTTATTCAAATATTTTCAAGAAATGAGCACAGGGATCTTGAAATAATGCCTGGTTAAGAGTATTTGGAAGACGTGTTTCAACCAAGATCATCTCTTCTTTCTCTACTGGATTAAGGAAAATATACTTGTGAGAAAGAAAAACTTCCTCATCTTCATTATTATATCAACTAGAGGATTCATCATATATTACAATGTTGTCCTCTTGTATTTTTGGTATGCTCTGATTCCATGGACTGTGCTTTCTAAAGAGATCATCATGTTCTTGAGCAGGGGTATCTCTTATTACCTCAACCCTTTTAGGAGGAGGTTCCTTATATGCATCCTGTTCAAGAAATTCCTATTTCTTCTCAACCCGAACATTACAACTAATAGATAGCTGATTCCCAATTATGTGAAATCTATTACTGATGCATTGGATTGGTTGATTGCTGCTCTCAAGCTGATGATAATGAAATTAATGATACCAATCGACTGTTGGTTTACCTGCATGATTAGTTTCTATTTGGAGCTCATCATCATCATCAGTTTGATTAGGAGTTGAAAAATCATTAGTATAAACAATTTCACCAATCAAGCATATTGGGTTATCAGTTTGTTCTTTTAGCTGATCTGCAAGTTTATTTTCTGTTTCAAGACAACAAGGTTTAGTAAGTAGATGAGCAGAAGTGTTTTTTTCAAATGGAGGTTTGGAGGTTGGTTGTCTATTTAAAATTAGATCAATCTCTTCTTCTGTTAAGAGAGAAGGAATTGTCTTTTTTCTTAGGAAAAAAGCACAGCTGTCTTGATGAGCCTCTTCTAATGGATCTCCATTTGAGTTTTCAGGGGAACTTTGAGGTTTCTCTTGTGTTTCCTGGCCTATCTCAATTTCAAACCACACCTCATGATTTTCATGGCAGTTACTTTGACTGTAAGGTTCATGAGTTGTTTCAAGTATATTGTTAGGATGCCATCCCCTTTTAATAATCTGAAATGATTCATAACATAAAGGAAGAGACTATGGTTGTGTTGTCTCTTCTCCCATTTCAGATTTTGTGGGTTCAAAATGGCTTATGTTTTCCTCAAGGCACTGCTCACTATTAGTTTTTGCATTCTGGTTATGAAGTTCTGTTAATAGCATTGTACAAGATATAGGTAGGTAATCAGGAACTTCCTGACAACCTTTTCCATTGCTTTCTTCGTAATCTTGTTCACCTTCTTTTACAAAGTCTTAATCATCATCTATATATTGCTCATTGTCTAGGTCTTGTAACGGTTGAGTTTGTTCCTGATTTAGAAAAAGAAAGGGCTGCTCCTGATTATAAATATTCTTATAATCTTTCAAAAAGAGATTAAACTCATGAATGGCTATTAAAACATCTTCAGGATGCATTTCTTCCAGAGCTTCCTCATTATCTATAATGTGTTGGGTGATGTTTTGTGATGGATCATAATATATTGCACCTAATGATAATGATGTAGTGTTTTCTTTACAGTTCTCATAGAACACATATTCAAGGTCTTTTAAAGAAAACAAACTACTAGATCTCAAGCATTCATACCAATCCCTAGCTTTTCCTTCTAATGTTATCATGAACATTTTCATTAGGCAATATTCATGCCATTGAAACTTGAAATTCCTCACATGTATATGAAACTTGATGAGATGTGGCCAGGGGTTATCAACATTTTCACCCTAAAAGGTAGGTAAGCTTTCTAACCAATCTACTTCAGGCATTTTGTGTGGGAATCCAGGGATATTCTCCCTGCTCCTTGGGGCATAGCTTCGTTTTATCCTTGGAATCATTTTATAAATCAAGAAAGACGTCACTGTGTCTATTAAACCAGTTCAGAGTCTTCTACCAATGGATTCCTTAGGTCTTTTGGATTTGTGGAGTCGCTAGGTGGAATATTTTGAAAATTTCCATCCACCAACAGCATGATTGGGTTTTCGCAATGCATTCCCAAGGGATTCTACAAGGACTGGAAGGGCAATAGGCCTTTGGAGGCCAGTGGAGTCACCAGGTGGAAAAGTTTTAGCTTTTATAAAGGTAAAATGTTTTATGGTTCCACCACCACGTTTATTATGAAGCCAAGCTGAAATGTTTTTTGGTTTTTTATGAGTTTCTTGATTTTATAGGTTATGAGAGTGCCCTAAATCTGACTTAACAGTTAGTTAGGGTGTCAAAACATACAGAGTTCACTCTTATGGCTTGGTAGCTGAATCCTTCAAGATTTGATAAGGCTTAAAGAGATTCCTAAGGGTTACTTAGTTTGTCACTGATTCAATTAAGTCATATCATGATTACCATCGCTTGGTAGTGCTTGACAGAGGTTACTTATGTTATACTTAGACAGTGAGTGTTTTTTTCTGAATATTTTACTTAGCGTCCCACTGTGATCACCATTATGTTGGGGTCTCGTGTTTTGATAGTTTGGAAAATCAAAAGACAAGGCAACATCAGAACCATTATTTAGAGTTCCATGATCTAGTCCTCCTATTCTCAGAGAGGGATCTCTCAAATGTTTGTTTGAAAAGGTTTATCTTATGTGCTTTGAGTATTGGTTTTAGACTAGTTATTAAGTGCAGGTGTTTATTTGTTTGTTTGGTTGGGTTGGGTTGGAAAGACACAGCAGAACATGAAAGGCCTAGGAAAGATATATAGGAGAGAGAAATATATGGTTCATTGGGCAATGGAGTCAAAAAGAGGTTATAACAAACTCATCAATGGATATGGGATATCAAATGGAAAATCTAACTTGGCCACAGGATCCTTTTACTTTAGGAATGAGATGAACATTAATGATTTGGAAAGAGAGGTTTAATTCTCAACAAAGGGAATTCGAAAGCATAATTTGAACAATAAAGAGCTCTTTGATAGACAGGGCTAACCATAAATTATACAAATCACAGCTTTAAGCAAATAATGATTTCAAAACAACTTTTAAAATGAAATCTAAGATTCGGGGAACACCCTACTTCCTCAAAGATTTTATTTCAAATGACTTAGAAAACATAAAAGTTTCACTGATAATTGTATTCATAGGAGAGGGAACACCTAACACATCTATGATAACAACTATAAAAGACCTTTAAGCCAACTGTTTAAGTGAGGACAAAGGGCAACATCAAAACAAACCTCTTTGATTCACTGTAAGAAAAGAACTTCAAAGGGAGACTTCAATAACGGTTTTTAAGTGGCAGCAGACAAGTAGGGAGAACCATAAATCATGCTGAAACCAACTGTTCAAACTATTAAGGAAATAAACAAGCATGAAGATTAAAGACTCTAAAATACTTCATCAGAAGAAAACATGAAACAGTGAAGGATGAACAAGTCTAAGGTGCTTCCAAGAGTCATTTCTTAGCCTAAAACTTTGAACCTACTGTAGTAAGAAATTATGGAACATAATGAAAATAGGGAAAAACATAAAACAGTTCAGAATAATTCACCAACAACCAAGCTCATGGATCCAATAATAGAGCCTTCTCAGTCACAAGCATGCAAAACCATCATCAGGGCTTCTGAGACTTCAATTTCTTCTTCAACTTCAACGGACTATGTATTTATTTCAAAGAGTTTCAGTATTAAAACTTGTGATCAAACAACAAACAACAACCAACCAACAGTTTCTCATCTTCTACAGAAGTATTTATAGAAGGATGAGTAGGTGAGAACTGATAAAATATTTCTTAAGGAAATTAATACAGATTCGAGACTTCTGGGCCTTTTGAGGGGCTCGATGAAGAAGTTTACAGGTGGTTCTCTGTATTAACTATTTTACAATTAATATCAAAGCTCGTGGGAGCTTTATTTGACTTCGAGGCTCTGCATAATGTTTGGAGTAACTCTGTAGATATTTCTGCATTTATTTCCTTGCAGAAGTAACTCCCTGGCTGCGCTGAGGCAAAATATCTGATTCAGCAATAAGTCCAGCCTCTATTTGAATGCTTTGAGGCAACAGGTGGCATTTATGGTAGCTGAGGAATCAATTTGCCTCAAATGTGGCAGTGGAGGGCTGCCTGCCTGTTTAAACACTTATGATTTCTTTTAACTGTGTTTTAATTCTTGGAATTAGGCTTTTGATAAGCATTCTTAGCCGTAATTCCAAAATTTGTCTTCAATCTTCATTCTACTGTGCTATGTCTTCAAAACTGATACTCTTTAACTTTGTTTTTAATAAAATAGTGTCTTGTCGATGTGCAGAGCCATGCTAGGCTTCACGGCATCATCGCTAATAAAGCATCGACAAAACTATGTAATAGAGCCCGACGGATGGTTCCCTTTGATAAATCAAAGGCATGGGAACCGTCATTCCCTGCCTTCGGCTTTCCTTTATCATAATGGACAAACCATTCAAACCTGCAAAATACAAACAAAAATTATAAAATCCTGCATTTTTTAGGTTTAAATGCTTCAGAAAGTGGGGAAAGAGCATGGTCGTTGGATGAAAGCATCCAACGGTGGAGATCTGCGTAGAAGAGGCAAAAGGAGAGCAGATAGAAGAAAAAGGTAGAGTCATTTTGGAACATCCGATCTGGACACGTGGACGGTCCAGATCTAATCGAAAGATTGCAATCGGAGGCAACACTCAACTGGCGCCGCTGTAAAAATGCGATGCGATTTAGCGTGGACCATTGATCTAAGGATGAGATCAACGGTGGAGAATGAATCGGGCGAAGAAACAAATGCAATGTGATTGCAACTGCGCCGCGTCGAGCGATGGTCATCGATCTAAGGATCAGATCGACGGTGGGAAATGAATCGAAAGGATGTCGATCGGCGGGAGAAAAATATTGTGTGCGATGGAAAACCCCGATGTGATTAGGTGTTGGCCGTTTGATCGGCTTTTTATCAATGGCAGGGATTTCTTTTAGAAAAAATCGATGGTAAGACCCTTATAATATATAAAAACTCAAAATTTGGAATAAAACAAAGGTTTTATGCTTCAGGGGCGGAAAATATGTATAAGGTGGATAGGCGCCTGACTGTGGGGCCTTTGGACTTTACAGAATGTAATATTCCTAGGGCGTACATAAAAAAAAGGGCCAATTGCAATCGGGCCATCGGGCCTGGTCTTTCAATCAACCCATTTGAATATTTGCGATGCGATTGGTGCCCGGGATCTTTAACACTTGGTCCCTGGTGGAAAGTCATATGAAATGAAAATGCGGGGGGAGTTTTTATACGTATAAGTCTTGATCGCATCGGAAAGTTTGGTGCGGCCTTTTCAATCAACCCATTGTATTTTCTCCGATTGCAATTGCGCGATTGGTCTTTCAATCTACCCATTTAAATATTCAACACGTGACTTTGGTTTTTTAGTTTAAACTTTGGGAAAGTGGGTTTTAAGACTTTACAAAAGAAAAATGGATCGGGAATGAAATATCACAAGTTTTAAGCATCGAGGCGGGCTTTATGGTTTATATGAAAAATAATATAATCGAGGGTCTTATAACAGAAACGTTAATCGCATCAGAACTTTCAGAACATGGCAAAGACCTACGTACTTTGAACATTTGCGATGCGATAAGTGTCGTAAGGGGCTTAGCACCTGGTTCTAGGGTGTGGGCATGTGGGGGAAGTGGTTAGGACTTAGCCCAAGGGGGCTTAGGTCCATAGTAATAAAAATTTGTTTTTTATGAAATTTTCAAAGTTTTCAATGGATTTTGGAGGTTTCGGTAAGGTTAAAGAGTGAGTCTTTAACTTTGTAAAAGTGATTTTCATGAGGGGAAGAAGAGGAATCATGAAAAGAAAATTGATTTTATGGAGAAAAAGGGGAGCCAATGAAAGTAAGTTTGGAATACGGGGAAGGGAAAAATGATGGTTTTACAACAGTTTCTTCTCATGAAATCAACAACAATGAAGATTTTGGACAGAGGCATGAGGCCTTCAAGAGTCTTCAAGAGCCAACAATTTTTAGTAATAAAATTTGTTCCTTGGAGGCTTAAAAAGTCTTAGCCACCTTTTTCTATAATAAAATATTATAGGTGGCTAACACTCCTGAAGCAACTAAGGCCTTTAAATATATTAAAGATAAAATGTGCCTAGCACCGGTCTTAGCTATGCCGGACTTCACAAAAACCTTTATTTTGGAATGTGATGCCTCAGGAAATGGAATTGGTGTTGTTTTAATGCAATAAGGAAGACTCATTGCTTTTGAAAGTCTTCCAATCAAAGGAAAGTATTTACAGAAAGCTATTTATGAGAAGGAAACGTTAGCAATACTACATGCACTAAAGAAATGGTGACCTTACCTAATGGAAAGACACTTCAAGGTAAAAACTGATCATGATAGTCTTAAAATCTTTTTGGAACAGAGACTATCTTCAAAATAGTAGCAAAAATGGGTCACAAAGATGTTGGGTTATGACTTTTAAATAATTGACAAAAAAGGGAAGCTAAATGTTGTTGCAGATGCACTCTCAAGAAGAATGAAGAGGTGCAACTCATTTCTTTGTGCCATTTCTATTATCCAACCAGATTGGATAACCAAAGAAAGGGACGAATGGAAGAAGGACGAAGAAGTGTGGGTACTCATTCAAAATTTGCAGCAAGATCCTAGTACATTTGATACATTTAGTTGGAAAAATGATTCCTTATGGTACAAATATCAGTTATATCTTTGTAAGAATTCAAAACTAAAAAAAAAGATTATTTTGGAATTGCACACTTCTCCTTTAGGAGGACACTCAGAATTTTTAAAAACTTACCACAGGGTGAAGAAAGAATTTTTTTGGGATGGCCTTAAATATTATATTCAAAATTTTCTGGCGAAATGTTTGTTTTTCCAGCAAAATAAAGTTGAGGCAATTAATACCCCCCGTGTCTTCTACAACCTTTATCCATTCCAATTCAACGTTGGGAGGAGATTTCAATGGATTTTATGACAGGTCTACCTAAGTCCAAAGGAAAGAGTGTCATCATGGTGGTTTTTGATGGACTTACCAATTATGCACACTTATGTGCATTATCTCATCCATTTAAAGCAAGTACAGTTGCTATTACATTTATGGACACAATTAAAAAGCTACATGGAAACCCAAAGATTATTGTGAGAGAGAGAGATCCCATTTTTATTGAAAATTTTTGGAAGAAGTTATTATATTAAAATTTCTATAGGAAAGACTTCCCTTCACTGAAAACCACATCGTAACCTCTATCCTCGAAAATTGTGATTGAAACTAATTTTTTATTCAAGCCTGGTACATGCATTACATATTTTAATAGGGATTTACCTAACTGTCTCTGGAAGGTAACTGCACCAATCCCGGTAGCACTGTACCGCTTGTCATCACCCATTTTGATATGCATATGGAGGTCCTTCTCCTCCAAGATACTGGAAATTTCTTTGTCTCTCGTCATGTGGAAAGATGCACCACTATCCAAGTACCATAATGATCTCATTGCACTTGACACCATGCATGAAATGAGCCAAAATTCAAGCTCAAATTGTGAGTCCAAATAATCCCCAGTTGTAGATCCTAAAGCCTTCTTGTTCTTCTCCTTTTGTGGACAATTAGTGGCATAATGTCCGTGCTCGTGACAGTGAAAACACTTCACTTAGGACATGTCGTGCTCCTTTCCTTCTTTGCTTGTCTCAGATTTGGAATAGGATTTCTTTCCTTTCCCCTTCTTCACCTTACCATCCAAAGCATAATTTTCTTCATCATAATTCTTAGATGAAGATCCATCCCTAGTATTTCGCTTGAATTCTTCTTGCACCAAATCCGACCAAAGTCGTTCCCAATCGGGTAGCTTCTCCCTCCCATTGACAGAGTCTTGATAACTATGCCAACTCTTGGGAAGTCCTAGAAGAGCTAGGCTCACTAAGTCATCATCCACGATAGCAATTCGTACAACCCCAAGTCATCTCGACATTGGAAAAACTTGTTCAAGTATACTTGAATAGTGTCGCCTTTCTCCATTTTGATTTTCCTGAGCTTGTCCTTCAGTGCCAATTTTATATGGTCATTGCTGCTCTAAAATAGATATGTCAAAGCCTTCCACATTGCATATGGAGTTTATTTGCCATGGATACTTAAGACAATGTGGTCTCGCACTCCCTCCAGTAAGATCTTGCTAGCCCTTGCAACCTTCTTTTGCCAAGCATCAAGATTTGCAGCATCTGCTGCAGCGGGTTTGGGAATGTCATTATCAATGAATTATTTCAACCCATTGTCCTCTAGTACTGCCTCCATATTGTATTTCCATGCAATATAATTGGAACTTCCCTTGGTTCATACTCCAATCTCAAGCCATTGAAAGCCATTTCGATCCTTATCCACCTGTCGCACCAAGAATACTTTTGAAAATTCGAATTATATTCAGTCACAAACTCAATTTATTATTCACTATAGTGATTTCCTATGCTCCAATACCATGTATAAAATATAAAAACAATGTTAATACCAATGGATTCAATCTGATCATGTGATATGCTAAATAAAAATATTGAATCCTTCTACAAATCAATTGCAGAAAATAAACACGATTTCCAATCACAACAAGTAAAGAAAGAATAAAATCAAACCGCAAGATAGATATTTTCCTGGGGAATTCTTACTGCTCAAAACCCCTCTATCTTCTATTTTATATTCACCAAGGAATCCTGAAACAATTACAATGCACTCTTCTCACAAGAGTCTCCTGCACTCTCACAACTGTCTCATGCTGATCCAGACAAAATTGGACCAACACTTAGCCAATTCTCAAAATTTCTTCAGCTTGCCTTGCTTAGGCAATCCTTGTGGAATGAAATCCCTATTCTTAAGGAATTTAAACCTTCCTTGACTGTGCTAAGTATCAGGGGAATCCTATGGTGTTTTAATGGTATCTGGTCAGTTTTTTAAAAATACAACTGATAGTTAACATCCCTTTAACCTCTGTCTCAACTGGGTATTCATTAGAACTGACATGCATGCAACTATAAATAGTAAATCATCATTCACTTGACATATCACTACATGTGAATTAAATTTGATTTAATTCACTTGACCTCTCACTAGTGCAACAATCAGTTACAACTAGTTAGACTAACTTTAACTCACTTAACTGAGTTAACTGGTTTCTCATGCATTAAAAATAATGCACTAATTGTAACTTGAAATCTAATACAACTAGAATCACTCTGCATGCCTCACCAACCACTCTCAACTCGAATTCCATGAGCTAACTAAGTTTATCACACTCAGTTAACTATTACAAGTGATTATGAGATAATATTACATTTTATTGTCCAATTTAGTTAAGGGATAATTAAAGTAGACGCATTTCCAATTTATTAAATTAATTGAATTTCACATTAATGTATCGCTAGGACCCATCACTACATGAATTGTGGTCCCACACTAGTGTATGTGTTGTAATGTTTTTTTTGGATGCCAATTTCACTATTTCTTATTTCAAATTTCAATAGGTTCAATGTTTTTTATGTAACCCTTTTCAACCTTCACTTGACCATTTGAATATGTAAGTAAACATTTTTCCCCTTCAATCTTGTACTTGAAGGTAGTAATTGCGGTTGAACCTGCAAATAAACAAATTCTTGTAAGATTCCATAGAATAAAAAGATAATATTAAACAATAAAATAAACAAGTATAGAACTTAACTTTGTTATTGAGTCACCAATTGGGTCATGAATAGGTTGTCCTGAAGTCAATGGAGTGTTATAGTGAAGCCTTACAAGTAATTAAGGAACTCTGCTAAAACATAAATAGTTTACATGAAATACCATGAAATCATAAGATGAATGATTAAGATACAAAAATAATATTTCATTAATTACACATCCTACAACAATGCAATCATGTTCATATTGGCATTGTGCTTTTAAAATTTCAATCTTCAAATATGGCATACATAAACAATTAAATAGCCTAGACATAATTCTTACATTGTTGGATGGTTCTGGATCAAATCAACCATTTTAGTTTACTGCCTCCATGGAAGCTTTCCAATCCATTAATTCTTCAATAGTTTCCCTCAATTTTCCAAGTTCCTTGTCTTTTTCGCTCAAATTTTCTTCTGTATTATGTAATTGCCTCTTTTAAGCACACTCTTTTACAAAAAAATCAGTTGGAGTAACCCCAAAGCCAACCACAAGTACACGACCCCTCCTCTTAGGCCCAAAAACTATTGCAATGTCATCTTCCTTTGTCGCATGTGCAGGAGACACTGAATCATTTTGTATCAATTCAATTTGTTTCTAGCAATGACAACATTTCAACAAATACATGTAATAAACATCATTAATATTTAAAAAAGGAAAAAAATAAATAGATACAAGAATAGTTTATGAACTTACTATTCTTTCTGCACTAAATGATGCATTGGAGTGCCATCCTTATGATATTTCATGCATACATAAGCCCTAGTTACAGGCGCATCATTTTAATTGCAAGTTTGATTCTAGTCACAAAAAATACAACAATCTAGATACGTATATTTGCAATTGGTAATTGTGAAAAAAAAAAAGATTTGGTTACAACTTATAGGGTCATGTTAAACTCTATAGTAACCTATACGACCAGAAGTGTCGGTCTCTTGTTCTAATGCCTTATTTTCCTGATTTAATTTTTCCTTCTCCTCCAACTCGATAAAAAATGGATGCTTAGATTGAAGTTGATTGTATGCAAGGATTAAAATTCAAATCTCATTTAATGATAACAAGTAGATTTTTATTTCATTTTTACCTTGAATTTAGGGTCAGATCATATTCTAATGAGTTCAATTCAATCGGTTTCATTTACTCTGATAGGAACATTTGTCATCCTATCCTCATCTATTTTTTATTTCAAATAACAATCTTTATACAAATTATATATGTAAGTTCTCAAGTACTGATATATTGTTTTATAACACCATTTCTCCACTGACAAATATATTCGGTAGGTACACTTCAATAGATAAACAACGCATTATTATATACAAAGTCTTATTTGAAATTAAACTTATCATACACATGTTCACATGCACCAATGAAATTTAGAAAAAAATGCAATAATAATTTGGTTGATACTCACATTGATTGCACTCCATATCTCTTTCTTAAGTGCTTTGGGGCACTTGTTTCCATTCCATGTGTTTGATTCCTACAATATCTCTTGCAAGGACACCTAAAAAGGAGGATAATTTCTCTGACTCTAGACCAATAGGTTTCCCCCTCTCATTAAATTTAATTGTAGGAAATGCAAAGGCCTCTATAGTGTTTCCAAAGAGTCATTTGGTTGGTCCTCTACCTTCCTTTTCAAATTTATTGTAATATGGTCTTGGGTAGTTGCATCTTCCCCTTCCAAGCCATGCTCTTGTTGTGGGATCGGGGTCCCTTAACCGCATTTTTGGTACATTTTTGTAATATTTTGTAATAATCTAGTCTAACCGCCCCAAAGCCCCCAATGAATTGTAATGGGTCCAAGGGTAGAGCAAGAGTCTACAAACCATAGTTTGCGGATCACAGAGTAGTGCAGGCTAATATGTTATAAATAGATGGATAAATCGAGTCTAAAAAAAGGCTAGGTTTTGGATCGAGCATAGATACGAAATTGTGGATATTTTGTGTTGATTTTCTGGTAAGGGCTCCTGCTGGCTGTGTGCGTGGAGACCCTGAGTCCTACTATGTGTGGACCCCACTAGCTATGTGCATGGGCTAGTAGATAGAGTCTGTAAGTTGGATCTAGATATTAATGAATGAGAATAATATTTTGTGATAAGTTGAATACTTATGTGTTATGGTTATTGGCTGCGCTTTGTGTTATTTCTGAAGTTATATATGTTTTTTGAATATTGATGATTTATTAACGGTCACATGGATGAGATATGGTAAAAGAGGATGAATGCCTAGATATGGTTAGATTTAGTTGTTTGGCTTCTGTTAACATGTTATCGAATGATTTATGAGCTTCGTTGAAGATATTCCGTTGATACACTGTTAAGGGTTTATGTGTTAGGGCTTCTCCAGTGCAGGTTTGTTAGACTTGAAAGGACCCACTTCAATTAAATTTCTCTCTCTCAGGGTGTAGAAACTGAGTTGCAGCACCGTCCCTAAAAAATGATGAAATTCAGTGGGTTATCGTAAGCAGTCTAATTATATAATAGTCAAAAACCAAAACAAATAATAAATCATATAACATCTGTTGAGACAAAATGGTACGTTATGCTTATTACAAATAAGCAAAAATGGATTTTTATTTAAGGGTTCCTGTATGTTCAAGCTATCTGAAGTTGTTGATGGGGTTGTGGCTCAATGTTGAAGTTGGAAGTTAGTTAGGCTACCCAACAAGGTTCAATTTTCCTGAGGCATGAATAAGTAATCGAAGCTAGGTGCAAGTCATAAGTCATGTTGATAGAAGAGCACTCTACTTAGCTAAATGGAAGTACTTATGTTAAGTAAGTTTCCATCAATTTTTTTTTCCCCTCATGCATGGGCCAATTCTAGTTCTTTACTTCTTCAAACTAGTTGTGATTCTTATGTTTGAGCTTGATATTTAAATGAAGCACTTTCAAAAAATAAAATTATGGTCTCTAGTCTAATCGAAGATTTCCCAGAGTGAAATATCTTTTAGAGTATCATTGGTGACAAAACAACTCTTCAAAAGTTAGGGGATATGTCTCTTTTAAGAAGTAATAGTCTTGGCTAGAAACATGGAATTTCTAAACACTCAAACTTGTATGTGTAGCATATAATATTGGGTCCTTAACCAACCGGAGTAAGTACTTTTAGTAACATATTTCCAAAAATCCAAAGTAGTCCAGATTCTGGATGTTTTTGGGCCTTTGTTTATAATTTAGGGACTTGAAGAACTATATAAATTAATGCAGGTCCATCTTAACCATGGATATGTTATGTATTTAGAGGCATCATATACTTAAAGTCAATAGTAGGTTTCAAAATTCATACATAACATTAAAGTACTCAAGTTTCTTTGGCTAAGAAGCCACAAGTGGCATATCTATGCTACCAGAATAGTATTCAAGTTGTTTTGGCTAAGAAGCCGCTAGGGTATCTATGCTACCATAATTTTCAACTAGAACCTCGCCCCAATAACAACAAACAACCCTCTTCATTACAAGGTACATCAGCCTACAAAGGATGAACATGTCATAAGAGGGACTCAAACCTAGGTGTGAACATGGTCACAAGAGGGAATCAAACCTTGATTTGGCTAAGAAGCCACAACTGGGGTATCTATTCTACCAGAATTATCAACTAGCACCTACCCCCAATAGCAACACACAACTGTCTTCATTCCAAGCATAACCCTCTTCATTCCAAGAACTTGCCCATAATAGCAACAAACAACCATATTTATTCCAAGGTACATCAGCCTGCAAAGGACTAACATGCCATAAGAGGGACTCAAATTTGGATGTGAACATGTCATAAGAGGGACTCAAGCCTAGATTTCGAGAAACTCAACACCCCTACATTACCAACCAACCAACAAAGCTCCCATTGACAGTAGAATGTACATTTAAAAAATAAAAAAATAAAAATTAGCATATATAAACATTGCATATGACAGTAGAATGTACATTTGAAAAAAGAAAATAAATAAAAATTAACATATATAAATAGTGTATCTGTTAGAGGGTCACAAACATAAAGGCGAATTTTTGATGGCTCTCGCTAGCTAGGTTGTGGATATGCTTCTCAGGCTGACATAAAAAACGATATTTGTTGATGGAGCAAACTCCCAGTGCATCTGCGGAGGGTTACAAACATAAAATAGAATTTTTTTATGGATCCGGCTAGCTAGGCTATGGAAATGCTTCCCAGGCTTACATAAAAAATAATTTTCAATGGACACGGCAACTAGCATTGCACATAGACAAGCACACAATGTTGATTGACGTTACCTGTGTTGTAAATGCCTCTCTGGGAAATTGAATTAGGTTTATTTCAATGTTAAAGTGAATATTATGTGTCATCTTGGGAAATTAAATTAATTTTCATGCAAACCTATTTTAGAGATTAACGAACGCGACATTGCTAAACACCAAAGACTGACCACTTCAATTTCTGAATTTTTTAAATCCAGTCTGTCTAATATATATATATATATATATAAATAATTTTAGAAAAAATTTATAAACTTAAAGTAGAAATTTATTTAAAATCATTAAAATTAACTTCAAATAATTCATGGTTATAAAATATAAATTAACCTTTTTTAATAGGCCTAAAGTTGAAATCGATCTAAAATCACAAAGAAACAACTTCAAATAATTCTTTATTATAAAATATAAATTTACCTCTTTTCATTTCCTCTCCTTGTAATCATGGTGGCTTTCTGATTGATGGTAAGCTTACTTCTTAGTGACTCCAACTCTATCTAAAGGCACTCCAACACATCTTCAAATAAAATTTTATTGAATAGGAATGAATTCTATTCTCAATTTAAATAAAATAGTGCTAAAAACAAATAGTAAAAAACCCTAAAAATATTGGTCGAAATATTGCTGGGAAATCTAAATCTTAATAAAACTGGTGGGAAATCTAAATCCTAATAAAAATGGCGGGAAATATAAATAGTGATTTCATTTAATAGGAATGAGTTATATTCTGAATTTAAACAAAATGGAAAGAAACTCTCAAAAATATTGGTGGGAAATCTAAATACTAATAAAATGATGGGAAATCTAAATCCTAATTTCATTAAATAGGAATGAGTTCTATTCTCAATTTAATCAAGGTGATTAAAAAAAAGGTACGAAACTCTTAAAAATATTAGTGTGAAATCTAAATCCTAATAAAAATGGTGGGAATTCTAAATCTTTTTTACTCTTATGACACTCTTGAGATTTTTCCACTTGTGCAATTGCGCTTCCAAATATGTGAACTCAACATTAAAACACACCTTAAAACACATGAATCATGTCTCTCAACTTGTGAAATAAGTAAACCCTTACCCGAGTCTTCCTTTGTTGGAAATTTGGGATTTTTATCACAATATATCTCCTCTTCTTTGGAAAGAGGAAATAAACAAGCTTTTATAGGTTTCTAAATGGAGTACTCTTCACCTATGTCCTTCTCCTTTATGCTTTTTGATACAAATGCCAATTTTCTTATTCTTGGGTGTGGCGTTGTTCTTTGATACATGTAACCCTTGACTATGCCATGAAATCCTCCAAAATATTCTTAAATAATGGGATCTCCTCTTCATGCATGAAGCTTATAGTGGAATATGACAAGTTATCGAAAATTCATCCAAATATGTGATTTGTGCCTTGGGAAATGTGAATGGTACCCTCGCTGGAGAAACATGCACAAATGTTTTTTGCCATGTCCCCTAAATGTGAGATATTGCCACTTGTCAATTTTGCCTCTTGTTGATGATGAAACCGACACCCTAGTTGTGTAAGGATTAGAAAGTGCCATTTTGCGTCAAATCAAGGTTGTTTCCATTGTCACCTTAGCAATGAATCCATTCACTTTAGATTAATTGTTGAATCCTAGGGGTTTCCCAAAGAAAAAATTTATGGGGTACTCTTTTATGTGACTAGATCACTAGCATTGAAAACCATCTTTACATTGTATTGTTCAACATATTGATGATCCCTATCCTATTGACCACAACTTTTGTATTCATTATTTCTTTCATCGCAACACCTAAAATAAATATTGATGGTGTTCATAATCCTATTTATAGTTGTGATAAGGGGATTAGGAGATCCCTTATCACAACTCATAACCCCTAATGCGTTTAATCCCTTAGCCAAGGGGGGCCAAGGGTTTAAACATTGTAGGGGAATTGAGACCAAATTTTGGGGTTCATAACATTAGGAAAAGTGGAATGACATAACCAAAGAGGTTGTGGGTGGGTGTCTTATGGTGTATTGAATGTTGAAAGGGGAAAAAAGGGTAGCATGGATGGGTAGAAATCATAGGTGCAAGCATGGTTTACTAAGATCTATAATCCTAGCATTAGAGAATGAGAAGGGGGGTTAGGACCTAATTTCATAGGGCCTAGGGGACCTAGAGGGAAGGCATCAAGAGAAATTGATAGGGGAACCCCCAATAGTAGTGATAAGGGGATTACGAGTCCAATTATCACAAAACATAAGCTATTAATCCATAACCACTAAATTACCTATCCCCTTAACCCCCAATCCATAATTCCTTAGCCCCTGCACTCATAACTCATAACCCATAAAACCCTTGCCTCATTAAATCTTAAGGAATTAACCCCTAACCTATAATCCATGAAACTCCTTTTCCATAACTTGTTATCCTCTTAATATGTGACCCTTAACCCCTAACCCTTCACCCCTAAACACCTTAAATGCTAACCCCTTAACCAGTAACACATAAATCCCATAAATATTAAGTCCTTAACCGCTAAATCCTCTGACCCTAAATCCCTTGAACCTTTAAGCCCTTAACCAAAAAGTATCCAAGGCCAAAAACAACACCCCAAACCAAAAAATTGACCACCTAGGAGAATATTTCATTTCTAATTGAGAATATTAGAAACAATTGATTCCTAGAGAAATAGGTATTGGTTATGAGGGTATGTGTTTGTGGGTAATGCCATTATTACCATGTATACCAAATGTAGAAAATTGGATAATTTGCAAAGCCTCGATTCGAATTAATAACAATATCTAAACTTCATTATGTTGAGATGGATCTTGTAGTGCTCTCTCACATAAGGATTTGTAAATGAATAGATCTCTCACAAATACAAGGCCTCTCTAGCCCCTAATGAAAAAGGAGTGAACCCTCAATACAAATATTTTTTTTTTAAGAAAACTAAATTTTGTCAATGTAGAATACTATACATAAGAGAAAATAAAATGATATTATCCACATCAATGCTTGAAATAGCCGCAAATTAGCCATGAGTGGTGAGCCAAGGGGTGAATGTGGGGCACTATTAAAGTTACATCATGTTTATACTAGACACATTACATTGTGAGGTTCTCTATAGGGTTGAAGCATCATCACAAGGAAGCATGACACATTTTTGTGGGGGAGAGATTAAAGTTGTAACACAATTCAAGTGATTAATTTACACCTACAATGTAAATGATATCATTGTATATGTATAAAGATATTAATATATTCAAATAATCTTGTAATGTACTAAAACAAAATTCGGAATTAATTCTACAAATTTCGGAAACCCATTTCAATCGCACAATCACATAAACAAGTAAGAGAAATAATTATCAATTGCACAACACAAGATGCATCTACAAAATCATCAGAGGCAGTAGACCAAGAAGCATATTCTCCAGTGGCAGCTATGAATTAATTACAGAACAAGTTTTCCCTACCCATCAATTGATGGTAGGTTCCCCGTTGCCGGGGTGGTACCGGTAAGGCGGGGGCTTTATGCGGTCGGCTCTATAAAAACCGGGGGAGGCTAATGCACTAATAAAGCAAGATACATAGGGATAACCAATAAACTAGCAACAACCTAGCTATCTAGGTGGCAGGCAAGGGAGGGCAGAGGAAGTGGTTGGCTAAGCACGCTATCAACACTGATACTGATCAATACACACTAAACAAGCAAGATACACGGATGTCGGGAAATCCTCAAATAAAAACCTCACTATCTATATATTGCATAAAGTAAAGAACATGAAATAATACAATGTTATTTCCCTTCATGAGAAACCTTTGCACTCTGTTGACTGTCTGTAACAGTCATGGTAAAAAAATTAATGTAAAAATATATAAGACCACGGTGATGGGTCACGTATTCCAAGCTGAATGGTGGGAAAAAACATCATAGCAGGTGTTCATTCAGTTTATTATGGCTAAGGAAAGTGGAAAAGGCAAAGGAAAAGGCTTTGGAAAAGGCATGAGGCATTAAATGACATTTTATTTAAGAAAATAGTGGAAAATAGGAGAAAAGGAAGGTGAAAGGTCACATGTTTCATTTGAGGAGGAAAATGAAGGAAAATAATGGAAAATGAAGAAAATAAAGGCCTCATTAATAAAACAACTTTTGAGGATTAGTTGGCAAGGCTTGGTTAGTTCATTTTTGGATTTCTCATTATTCTCTCTCTCTCTCTCATACTCTTGAGCACTTAGAGTATTCTTGGAGCACTCTAGGGGAGTGTGGCATATTTGGATATTTGCATCAACAAAGCAAAGGAAGAGCAAGAAAGCACATAGGATATCATGATAAACATCTACAATAGGTTATGAGTGCAGGTACCAAGTTGCATGTATTATTTCCTCACTAGTTTTGGCATGCATGGTATTACATGTGGTTTCTTGATTATGATATGTCATGGGCATAGAGGATGGGTAGGATTGACAGTGGATTTTCCTAACCTTGCCATTTCCTGGACAACCATGGTATTGTGGGTTTATTTCCATTAATACTTTTCTGGTTGGTTCTCATGATTCCTTTAGCGGTTGGGTTGAGTTATTAGTTCCTAGAGCCTTGGTTGGAAAAATGGTCTGGATCCTGATAAAAACTGGGGTTGAATTACTAGTCTTAAAGCCTTGGTTGGAACAAACACTCTAGAGCCCTGAAGTAGCTTAGATGGAGACCAATCCATGACGGTTAGTGATGTATGACCGTGAGGTGGAATCATTGGTTTTTGACTGAGATGTTTTGGTCCTCGGAGCTCTGTTTTGGTGTTGATTGATGTGTTTGATAAAGTCCCACATTCGTGCTTGGAATATGGCATGGGCGTGACTGGCTGAAGTGAGATTTGGCTCACCCATGTATATAGTTGGGTGGAATGTGGAAGTCCCATTCCGGATTGGTTTTTACATTCATTAGTGAAAGGTTCAATGCCTTGGTATTTGATGTGTATATGCAATGGTTGATATATGGATTCTATTGTCGTTGTATCCATTGTATTTCTATTGGTATTATGCTGGTTATGAGCATGTATTGTGAAAGTGATTAGTTATGGATCTCTCTATTCTTTTACTTGTAAATAAATGCACAATGTATCTATGGTAAAATTTATTGTATGATAGCTTACGATGTAGGGTAGTAATTCTTCTTAACAAATCTCAGATAGGAAAGAGATCTCTTTGTTTAACTCTGTTGTTTATACTTGTAGATGTTATGTTTGTGACATGTTTGACGAAATGCATGTCATGGATGGGTGGGGTCATATGAGTTCCTGATGATGTGATTGCTTCCATATGTTTGTTTCAACGTTATTTACCGTCTCTTGAAGTTACAGGAAGTTCTTGGAAGTGACCTCGACTCAGGGGATGAAAATTTGGCACAGATCCTGGAGCTACACATGGAAAATTTGTTGTTTGGGCCTCATATGCTACCTTAAAAAGGCTAGCTCATGGCTCTAGGGTCTAGAGCTGCTAACTTTCCCTTACAAGCCCACGAATCAACCTCAAAGTGGCTAAAAACCAATCCCCCCTCAGGGAACAGGGCCCTGTAAGGTTGGGTTACCTCTTGAGGATGCTAATGATGCAGTGTAAGGTGTTTTTTGGTGTTTTTGTCAGATCCACTTCCTTAAGGTCATCTAGGAGGTTTAATATCATATTAGCAGCCTCTCGTTACATGTTTACCTTGGTTGGCCGATTACTTGGATAGATGTGGGAAGAGATTGTTACAATGTCTCACTCTGATCCTGGCAATTTTGGTCCAATACTTAACCAATTCCCTGCACCTGACTGAACAACCTTGCTCATGCATTCCCTCACTAATTGAGACCCTATTAATTAAAAAAATCCCATCAATAGATTTCATAATGCATCCAAGGCATGTTGATTACCTCATGCATTACCTGTACAATTTTCTAATTATACAGGTGATAGTTATCTTCCATTTAACCCCAATCTCAACTAGGCCTTCCTTATAACTCACGTGAAAAAACTATTTATAGAATTATCAGTTATTTTATTGATCACTGCATGTGAATTAAATCAGATTTACTTCACTAGACCTATCACTAGCTCATCTCCCAGTTAGAACTAGTTAAATTCATTTTAACTCAAATAATTAAGTTAACTAATTACAACTCAAAATAAAATACAATTTAACCCCTTAAAACTTAGAGTGACCTCTACATGCCTCCAATTTTACCCCCAACTCAAATTGAGTGAGCTAACTAAGTGTTCTTGACTCAGTTAACACTTACAAGTTGTCATGTGATGCGGAATTACAATTTACTTCTAATTTAATTAAGGGAAAAATACATTAGAAGCCCCCTTGGGGTGCCATTCTTGTTGCAAATTTCAATTGTATGTTTGTGTCAGGTTGTTAGAGAGGTTATTTATAGGCAATACATTAAATTTACTTATACTTCCTCTTTTCAAGGCCTCGACTGTAACATGGATTTGGAACACTTCATGAAAATGAAAGGGGGGATTTTTATTTAACCAAAAATGCACAAGAGCACCAGATGTTGCCCTTCAAATCCCCCTTGGTACGTTCAAAGTGGGTTTACACTCGCTTCAAGTTGAAATTAATCAAAATTATCACCTTCATCTTCTTAATAACATCTACCAAATTTTCCATATACATGAGATAGAATTAAAGGATCACCTCATACGTAGATGCCCCCATTTATTATGAGATTCAAGGGATGTTCTATTGTCTTTATTAACATTTGGATGGGTTGTTATCTACATTCTTTAAATACATGTCTAGAACTTTTTATGAGGGAGTTCCTTGGATTTATATCTTTATATAAGACTTTATGTGGCCTTCCTCTTTAAAACTCTTTCAAGGGGGTCACCTCCTTCCATGTTGCCTTGCCTACTTAGGGCCAAATTGAAAAACTAGGATTAAAACTTCTTCAACTACCAAATTAGTGAGGCATCGTACCTCTTCTTGACCTTGGAATCAATGAGACATCTTTCTTCAGAGATACTTTGAGGATTTACCACAATAGATCACAAGTTGGATGTCATAGGATCTGTTACCCCATTTTCTATATGGTATTTTGGAGGATTTTTGTCACATTGATCATTTTCCATCTAAGGTATGAAAATCTATATGTAATTCATGGATGTATCATTGGTTTGATGACACCTTTCCTTAGCCATATAGGACATTAGGTGTAGGAAGAGGTTCCTTTAGCTACCACATTTAGCTGGATTTGTATGATCCATCTGTATATGATATTATGTTCAATGTGTACTATTTTTATTGTGTTCACTTAAACACTATGTTCTGACTGTTCATGCTTTGTCTATAAGTTTTAATATTAGTTGTTCCATGGTGTTTCATAATTTTTCTCAGAGAAGTGTGTAATTTGTAGAGAGATATTTCAGTGACAATCACATTGGCAAAGATTTTGTGGACACATTTCGAACCAACCTTTATACATTTACCTTATTGTACCCATTATTTCCTTTATTCAAAATTTATCCCATGTCTCTCTTAACAACACATGTGAAGGCCTTCTAAGCTATGGCTAGCTTCTAGTAGGGTATTTTTAAGCTCTAAGTGAACTTCCTAAAAAATAATGTGCTACCTATAGCTACTTAAATTTATTGATAACATTATTCACAATTTTGAAGATATTTTTTACCTCCTTAAGGATTGATATATATTTCCTTTAAATTTAAAGCTCATGTCCCTTTTCCCTCCTTATATGAACATACTTACTTATATTAGTAAAGACCTAATATATTTTTATTGATGATCTAATTCAACTAACATTAAACTAAAATGATTAATTTCTCTATCTTCAACATCATTAAATATAACCTCTATTTGAAATGAACTCCTTTTGCTCAAATAAAAATACTAGATGACCTCCTTTTGCTCAAATAAAAATAAAACCTAATGAAAACCAAATCCACCATAGCAATTGCTTTATAAATTTTTACTACCTATTAAAATCTAATTTGGCCACTAGTATAAAATATAAAGGAACCTATTAAAATTTATTCCTCTATGTGAAATGACCTCCTTTTTCTCAAATAGAAAAACTAGACGACATTTTTTTGCTTAAATAAAATTAAAACTTAATGAAAACCAAAGTGACCATAGCAATTTCTTTATAAGATTTTTCTACCTATTAAAATATATTTTGGCGGCTACTCTAAAATCTAAATGGACACATTAAAATTTATTTTTGGGTGACTATTCTACCGTTCTCAATTTAGGACAGAGTTTAGTGATCTTTCTCTACTAATAATCTTTATGATTTCACAGCAGATTCCATACCCTTCTATTCTTCACTACACTCTCGATTCGACTACATTTTTAATGTGAATTTATTATATAAGATCTGGTTTTGCTATTTTTCAAGCTTTAATTGAGATATTATTCTCCTGATTTGGGGGCTTTCATGTAATTCAGAGTAGAAAACATGTGGTCTGCATATGGAGATAAAATTGCAACCTTCGAGAACTCTGAGAGGGTGAGTGTGTATCGATACATTTGAAACGTATTTTTCGGATTTCTAAAATTTTTAGTCTTAAAATTTCAAAGGATTTAAACTTGTATACCAAATTATGGAGAAGGAGTCAGTGGTAGGGTTGAAAAGAGTTATAAATTCAATCATATTTTTTTCATGATTAGCAAGACCAAACACTCATGTGCAATTATGATATTAAATCGTTTTGGGAAAATCAATGGTGATGTGGATTGATCAAGTTTTTGAAGCTGAAGATGTAACTTTAATGAGTGTATTTGGTGTTATTTTATCTCCTCCTAGATATCTTCTCGCTGTCCAGATCTCCTCCTGAATATAGTAAATCTATAACCTTTCCCAACTAGGAAAATTTACCCTGCTACTGACATCATCCTCCAAACCATACCAGGAATTGTGAAGCCCCAGTAAGACTAAACTCACAAGGCCATGATCAAGTACAGTCAAGAACACACCAACCAAATCATCTTGTACCTGAGTGAAGCTCAAGATCTTTGTGACAATGGGCGGATCTTTACTTTTTCGAATACTCTATAGCTTCTCCTTAAGAGCAAGCTTCCCGATATCACTGGAACTCTAATATATATCTAAAATAGCTTTTAATATCTTATAGTTGACTTACTCTCATGGATATGAGGAACTATATTATTTATTACCCCTTCTATAATGATTCTCCTCAACTTGATATCATTCTTAGTATGTTAGGTCAACTATTGGGACTCTTATGGTGGTGGTATAGCCTGCTTTAGAAATTTTCCCACCTCACAGAACATATTTAGATGGTCCTTTTAAACCATGATCTTATCTCAACCATTGGAACGCAATTTTGTGTACTTAGAGAGCTCTATAACATATTCCCACTTACAGTCTTGTAATATTTCACAAGAGGATGTACTTAGGGCACTTCTGGAACTTCTTTAACATTCCTTCAACCTATACATGAACTACCAATGAAATCTGTCTCAAAGCATCTCATCAACTAGCTATGCATCAACATGGAATAATAACAAACATACCTCTACAATGAATGAATTCCACTTCCTTAAATATCCTTGGTCTATGCACCCAATCTTGAGGTTTCGGCCCTTTGTTTAGGGCACTTGTACAATAGTACACTAGCCTAGATATTGACTTCTAAACGTCCTTAAAAACTTGTGTAACTCTTCCTCTTCAAGTCTTCCTTCACTGTGTCGTAACTCAACCTAATACCTTTTGTTTTTCTAAGGTTATTTTCCTTGTCTAGCTCCCATCTAGGGCTATGGACCTCTTGTAACAAGCCTGAAAATATATGGTTTGATGCCCAGAGAATTAAGCAAAAAATTCACAAAACTTCCCTTAAACTCAGCCACCAATTACCTAAACTCAACTTCTTTCAATCATAGAAAAAGGACACAAGAAACCCAACTCCTTTTGATAAGGCTCATAGAGCATACATTTGCTTCAAAATTTCTCCTATGATTATGTTGTTTCTTGTGATATATGGAAAAACTTATGTTGTGTTGTTTTTCCATGAACTTGAGTCTAGGATAGATTCTTAAAATCTTTGATGCTACTAAACCAAGAATCACAACGATACTACTTTTCAAAACAAAATATAAATAGAAGTAAATCCACCAGCTCACAAAATATAGACAAATTTTTACAAAATTTAACCCAACTTCGTTATATTAATCAACATATAATAAAATAGTCTAGGGCTCCCATACCAGGGATAATGGCCCTCATACATCCACTGATACAAGATACAAACATGGGGCTTACTGTGAGTCCATCGAAAACCAATATGCTCTCAACAAGATACTCTAACCATATGGTTCTCACATGCTCTCTCAGCTCCTCTTGGTCATACCATGTACCTGCTTGGTCCTTCGGCTCTCGATCTGCAGCTCTTGCCTCTATCAGTGCTCCAAGTTCATCTGGAAACTAAAGCTTTATTGTAAATTTTCTCACTATTTGTGCCTTATTCCCTCAAGGGGACAACACATCGAGACTTATGTTGAATTGTTCTCAATACTGTTTGTGAACAACTCTCAATCTGCCCACTGCTGCTACTTAGGAACTTCAACCCACTATGCTCTTCCTTTGTTGCATCGATGAAGGCCAACATAGGGCATGAAGGGCTTCCACATATCACTGCAAGATGTCCTTCTCCCACAATGAACATGGGCTAGGAGGGCAACCCATCATCTGCTGCAGAAGTCCTTCTCCACACAAAATTCTAGGGATACAAAAAAATGCTCCTAGTTGATCAAACCCTTGACCTCAAAAACTACTACTCTAGAAACTTCCAAGGTCCATGAAGATGTTGCAAACCAAGCCACAACATGGGCACTATCACAATATCCTCCAACAAACCATAACTGCCCAATCCATGTTCACACTTTTCCCACTCTCACGCTGCCCTCCAACAGACCACGAGTGACCAATATTTAATGTAGAATCTGCCTCTGGCTAGGGCATCCTCACACTTAGGAAACTCTCCGCTTGGATGCCATTAGAATTCTCTGACAGTATTATCCGAGGACACCCATTACTTCATTGTCAGATATGCTCCTAGTTGGGGTTTCTTAACACCCAAGCCAACCCCAACACATGGCTCCCACAAGTTACATATGAATTTGATCCAATCACCAATCATCACACTAGTTAGGGCTTCTAACCAACATGTTATCCCTCCCTTATTGGCTTCCACAGGTTGTACTAAAATGATCCAACTGTCCAAACTAGGACCAATAATTTAACACAAAATAAGACCTTCTCATGTGCTAGAACCCTATTGTATTCTACATTCTAGTTAGGGCTTACACACAATCCATGTCAACCCTCTCAAAAATTGCCAGAAATCCCTTATATCAATGTGTATTTCCTTCACCTTAGAGCTTCTCCCATACGCTGATTTTCCCTTAGTTTTGTTGTAGGAGTTAGGCCTTACGACCCCTCCAAAAAGCTTAATACAGACATGTGTTATCCTTGTAATAACTGTAATGCCCATGACTCTCTTAAACAAAAAATATGCCACCCCTTTTGGTACCAAAACAACCCTCTTATCAATGGATTTACACAACTACTCCTCGACCCTATTATATCTCCTAATCTAACCTCAAAACAGTCATTTGAGGCTTCAAATTTCTCTTCTTCAAGCTCCTGCTTACATCAGAGGGTGTTTTACTGCTATATTTTTTCACTTTGATGTTATCTTAGCCTCCAACCTCACCTTATATTTATACGCAATATAAGGGCTTCATTTGGACGTCCACATGGGATTGACAAGTTGTCACATGGCTTATTAACATCAAGCTGACCTAGACTCTTCTTGTGCAAAACCAACCATATTATTCAAAATTTCATAACTCCCTCTGAGCCTACACGATCTCACTAAATCAGTCTTGCAGGCACTCATCCTCCTAAATCAAATACCACTCGTGAAAATCCCTCCAATCTTGGACATGCAACATCACGATCCGATGAAGACTTTATCCTACTAATATCCTGTCCATCACATGAAGGCATCTCAATCAACCTCATATCCTCCATGCCAAAGAAGCCTATGATTTTTCCTAACCATCCATGAAAAATCAACAAAAGTCCATGATAAAAAAAATTCCCTGCAACAGATTATTTCTCACCAGGCTCTCCACCAATCCACCAAAACTCCCAGCCAATCTCACATCCAAGCCAATCAAGGCCACATCTCCATGTCTTTAGATGAAACTTTTGATGCTTGATCTAGACCCACAACTCCCTCTGAGTTTCTTTGCTGAGCACACCTTGATTCATTATCCCTCAAAGTAGATTAGACACTCTCTGATACTGTGTTTTTTTCCCACGATCTTGGGTCTAAGATAGAGTTTTAAAATCTCTGACACTACTAAACCAAGAATCACAATGATACTACTTTTCACAACAAAATATAAATAACAGTAAATATACCAGTGCAAAAATATAAACAACGTCTTAAAATTTTTAACCCAACTTCGTTATATTAATCAACATATAATACAATAGTTTAGGGCTCTCGTATGAGGGAAATTCTCTCTCATACGTTTACTAATACAAGATACAAAACCGGTGCTTGATGTCATTCCATTGACAATAAATATGCCCTCAAAAAGATACTCTTACCATCTGGTTGTTGCATGCTCTCTTCTATCCTCTTGGTCATACCCTGTACCTATCTGGTCCTTCGACTCTCGATCTGAAACTCTTGCCTATATCAATGCTCCAAGTCCATCTAGCCATTGAAGCTCGACTTTAAATCTGCTCACTAGTTGTGCCTTAGTCCATCAAGGGCACAACACATCGAAACTCCTTTCGAATTGCTAACAACTCTATTTGTGAACAACTCTCAATCTACCCACTTCTGCTCCTCATCTATTTAGGGACTTCAGCCCACTATGGTCTTCCTGTGCTACACCGATGAAAGCAAAAATAGGGCATGAAGGGCTGCCACCTATCACTGTAAAATTTCCATATCACACAATGAACATGGGCTAGGATGACTGCCCATAATCTATCATAGAAGTCCTTCTCAACACACAAGTCTAGGGCTACACAAAACTACTTCTAGTTGATCAGACCCTTGACCTCAACAACTTCCACTCTAGCAATCACCGAGGTCCATGAAGATGGTGCATACCAGACCCCACCATGGGCACTATCACACTCCTCCAATAGAACATAAATTCCCAATCCACATTTAGACTTGGCCCACTCTCACACTGCCCTCCAACAGACCACGAGTGATCAATACTTGTTATAGAATCTACCTCTAGCTAGAGCATCCTCACACTTAGGAAACCCTCCTCTTGGCTGCCAACAGACTTCTTTAGTAGTCCTGTCCTAGGAGACCCATTACTTCATTGCAAGATATGATCCTAGTTGGGGTTTCTTAACACCCAATACAACCCCAACACATGGCTCCCACTGGTTGCATATAAATTTGATCCAATCACCAATCATTATACTGGTAAGGGCTTCTAACGAACACGTTATCCCTCCCTTTTTGGCTTCCAAAGGTTGTACTAAAACAATCCAATTGTCCAAACTAGGAACAACAATTTAATGCAAAAACATACCTTCTCAGGTGTTAGTACCCTATTGTATTCTGCAATCTAGTTAGGGCTTAGACACAGTCCATGTTAGCCCTCTCAACACTTGCCAACAAACCCTTCTATCAATGCAGCTTACCTTCACCCTAGAGCTGCTCCCCTACGCTGATTGTCCCTTAGTTATGCTATAGGAATTAGGCCTTATGACCCCTCCAAGAAGCATAATACAAACATGCACTATCCTTTTAATAACTATAGTGCCCATGACTCTCTTATACAAAAAATATGCCACCCCTTTTGGTACCAAAACAACCCTCTTATCAACGGATTTACCCAACTACTCCTCGACCCTGGTATATCTCCTAATCTGACCTCAAAACAATCATTTCAGGCTTCGACTTTCTCTTTTTCAAGTTTCGGCTTACATTATAAGGTGTTTTAATTCTAAATTTTTGCACTTGGATGATATATTAGCCTCCAACCTCACCTTCTATTTATACACAATGTAAGGGCTTCATTTGGATGTCCACATGGGCTTGACAAGTTATCACATGGCTTATTTACATGAAGCTGACTGATGGGCCTCTAAATTAGAGATAAAATAAGGCCCATATAACCTTTCTTAAGCCCATCTACCTTCCTTATGCACATGAATATATATATTAAATATCTCCTTCTACACTTAATAATGTTTTCTTATGCTTCAATATTTTCTTAGGAAGGTTTAAAAGTAATTGCATGTTTGTGCCTAATATTGGTTATTTTTGTATAATATTCTAAGGATATTGGGCAGATTATGCAGATTTGGAGAGGGAGATAATTTAGGGACTTGCTCCCTGCCACTGGAAGATCAATATTGGAGAATAAATGAGAACAATGTCACAAAATTATGGAGAAATCATGGAGAGATTCAAGGGGGTTTTCCACCCTCCTTAACTATAAAAGGTAGCCAAGAAACTCCAAGAGGAGTGCACTTAATATTTTTTGGCTTGGAGTCAAGTGGACTCAATCACCCCAAATATTCTCTCCAGCAATTCGCATTCCAGAGGTAGCCAAGCAACTCAAAGAGGATAGCACTCAATCTATGTTTACTTGGAGTCTCCAACAATTCGAATTACAGAGGTAGCCAATGTTAGGTCCCTATATTACTAGTTTAGTCCCTTATTGTTATTAGAGTATCCCCCTTATTGTTATTGCTGTACCCCTGTAACCCCAATATTGTTATTATTGTGCCCTTACATTATTATTGTTAGGTCGGCTAGGATTATATTGTGGCCCCATGGAATCCTATATATAGAAGGAGGTTTTGGTCATTTGTATCATCCAAGAATTGTTCATTTATGTAACGTATTGGAGGTTTCCCCCTCGAAGTGGCTGATTTCTAAGGTGTTGATCTCTCTTTTCTTCTATTTTTGGAGCTAGTTTCATAACATTTGGTATCAGAGCTTTGGATTCTAGGGTTTCGCTGCTCCAAACAAGTCATCATGGAATTTTCACTATAAATTTTGTTCTACGAAGGTTTAGAAGCTTAAATTTTTACAAAGCTAAGCCGAAATCCTGAGGAACGTCGTGAAAAAATTTTAGATCTTGGTTCACAATATTTTCGGAGATATGATCTATGCAAGTTAGGGATTTTTGTAGGCTTCTGAATTTAACCTAAATAGTTCACTGTGGCCTTTTCGCTATAATTGTTTTTCTATGAGGTTTCAAAAGTTAAAATTTTGACAAAGCGAAGCCTTAATCCCGAGGATTGTCGTGGAAAAATTTCAAAGCTTGATTCATAGTATTTTCGGAAATAGGGTCTGTGGAAGTTATGGATTTTTCAAGCTCCTGAATTTCATCTCAAAGAGGTGACTGTGGGAAAATCGTCATAACTCTCTTTTTGAGCATTTGATTGGAATTATGTAAAAAGTGGCCGCAAGTACACAGACTATAGTTTCCTTTTTATAAATTTCAGAGCTGAAGGAGGAAACAGTGACATGCGGCACACCGTACAAGGTAGCTCTACTGAACCAGTCCATAATTAGGTCATTGTGGGAGATTTGGCATAACTTTGCCTTGAAGAATCCAAATCATGTTAGACCTCTGGAACTTGAAAGAATATTCAGAGGGATACTACTGGGCCCAATTTAAGATATTGAAGATTCAAAAACGTAGAGATAATTCAGTTTCAATATCGCGCTCCTCAAAAGAAAGAAAAAGGTGTGTATTTTTTTCAAATTACATAAGTCTCATTTGAAAAAATTAATTTGAATTTATTCCAAGGGCATATTGAAGAATATATATCAGTATTGGGTTCTAAAATTCACCCTAAAAAGAATTCAACACCCATTAAACCTTCATAAGGCTCTAATATGACTCATGAAGACGAAGAACTGCAACATGAGATATCAAAATTCCAAGAGCAAGTGCATCAAATTTCGCTATCGCAAAGAGAAACAAAAAGTGAAATGGAAGTTTTGAAGAAAGGCGTGGAAACTAAGATGAATGGTTTGAAGAAAGGCATGGAAGCTAAGATGAATGGTTTGGAAGCTAAGATGGATGGCATGGAAGTTGGCATGGAAACTAATATGGATGACATGGAAGCTAAGATCGATGAAAAAATGGAAAACATGAAGAATGATCTAAAAGTAGACATCGAAGGTTTGGCAAAGTTGATACAAGAGATGTTTCCTAATGGCAAAAAGATAGTAGAGGAAAATCATGATGAGAAAAAAAAATGTTAATCGTTATTTCATAAACTCTAATGTTGGATGGAATAACCACCATATTCCAAAGATGGATATGAGGAATTTTGATGGCAAGGATCCTGTAACATGGATACTACTGATGGAGAAATATTTTTATCTCAATAATGTGCAAAACACAAAAAAGGTATGCATTGCAACTTTACATTTAGAAAAAAAAACATTTGTATGGTATCGATGGCTTTGCTCCCATAAAAAAATTGTGAATTGGTAAATTTTTACGAAGGAAATGATAGCACATTATGAGGGTACAAAAAGAAACCCCTTCTTTAGCCAATTGATAAATCTAAAACAAAAGGGTTCAATGGTGGAGCACATTGAGGACTTCCAAAAATTGAATATAAGGGTTACTGATATTCCAGAGGAACACATGATTGATGTCTTCATAGGGACTTTAAATGATAACATCCAACATGGATTTCACGTTTGGGAACCCGATTCATTGGAAAAGGCATTCAGTTTGGGAAGAAAAATTGAATGTAAAATTATGGCAACAAGGAAGCCTACCACTCACATATATAAAAATGGAAGTGTTGCAACTCATAGAATTCCACAACCTACAAGGTTGACACCAAAAAAATTGGAAGAAAAAATAGCAAAAGGGCTTTGCTACAGTTGTGATAGCAAATACACTAAAGGTCATAAGTGTGTTGAGAAGAAATTATTTTAAATAGATTGTGAAGAGGAAGAATAAAATGAACAAGAATCTTGAAAAGAAGAAGATATACACCATGAGAAAACCCTAGAAGATGAAGAAATGAGTCTGACCATATCATGTAATGCATTGGTAGGAATTACCACTCCTCAAACTCTCAAGATAGAAGGAAATATCAAGAAGAAAAAGGTAATAGTGTTGATTGATTCAGGTAGTACCATACTTTTATTCAATGTAAGGCAACCAAGGAATTGAATTGTTTCCTATACCCAGCACCAGAATGTCAAGTGATAGTTGAAAATGGAGGAACTATAAATTTCTCTGGAAAATGCCATAATATCAAGCTAACCATGGGGGAATATGTATTGAATAGTCCAATGCTTTCCATTCCAATGGGAGGTGCTGATGTTGTACTAGGAGTACAATGGTTACAATGTTTGGGTATGATCGCTTTTAATTTTGAAGAACTTTTCTTGAATTTTTTTTCAGAAGGAAAGGAAGTCGAATTACGGGGTATCGCAGGGAAGCCAGGAAAGATAATAAGCTATAATTTCATGAAAAAGCTTCTAAAGAAAGAAAAACGAGGCGTAATTGCAAAATTATGCTCACTAGAAGTTCCAAAATCAAAATCATCTATATCTGCAGATCTCCAAAAAGTCTTGGACAATCATTCCAAGGTGTTTGAAACTCCCAAAGGACTCCCACCTATTCATGATCATGATCATGCTATTCATTTGATTTCAGAAAGTTTTCCTTCAAACATCAGGCCTTATAGATATCCTTATGTCCAAAAGAGTGAAATTGAATGTATGATTGCAGAAATGTTAGAGGCTGGTATAATTTAACATAGTCAAAGTTCTTTCTCTGCTCCAGTAGTATTGGTGCACAAGAAGGATGGATCATGGCGCATGTGTCTGGATTATAGGGAGCTCTATAATCTCACCATTAAAGATAAATTTCCCATTCCTGTGATTGATGAATTATTGGATGAATTACATGGAGAAATTTATTTTACCAAGTTGGATCTTCGTTCAGGATATCAACAAATTAGAATGAAGACTGAAGATATTCTAAAAACAACATTTCGAACTCATGATGGCCATTATGAATTTTTGGTCATGCATTTTGGCCTTATCAATGCACCTTCTACATTTAAAGGGTTGATGAATTCCATTTTCAAACCCTTCCTTAGAAATTTTGTGGTAGCATTTTTTGATGATATACTAATATATAGCAGGTCTTGGAAGGATCATGTTCAACATGTTGACAGGGTGCTCAAACTATTGCAGGAGAAACAATTATATGCAAAAGCATCCAAATGTTTCTTTGGAGTACAAGAGGTGGAATATCTAGGTCATATTGTATCTCACGAGGGTGTTTAGGTAGACCCTAACAAAATTAAAGCCATTAAGGAATGGAAATTCCCCACAACCATAAAGAAATTGCGTGGATTTCTCGGGTTAATAGGGTATTATCGCAAGTTTGTTAAGAATTATGGGAGAATAGCAACACCTCTAACAACATTATTGAAAAAATGCATTTTCATGGACTCCTGAAGCAACTAAGGCCTTTGAACATGTTAAAGAGGCAATGTGCCTAGCACCTGTCTTAGCTACGCCAGACTTCACAATTTTTTTTATCATGGAATGTGATGCCTTGGGAAATGGAACTGGTGTTGTTTTAATGCAAGAAGGAAGACCCATTGCTTTTGAAAGTCGTCCAATCAAAGGAAAGTATTTACAAAAAGCTATTTATGAGAAGGAAATGTTAGCAATACTACATGCACTAAAGAAATGGTGACCTTACCTAATGGGAAGACACTTCATGGTAAAAACTAATCATGATGGTCTTAAGCACTTTTTGGAACAAAGAATATCTTCAGAAGAGCATCAGAAATGGGTCACAAAGATGTTGGGTTATGACTTTGAAATAATCTACAAAAAAGGAAAGCTAAATGTAGTTGTAGATGCACTCTCAATAAAGAATGAAGAGGTGGAAGCACTGCTTTGTGTCATTTCTATTATCCAAACAAATTGGATACCGAAGCAAGGGATGAATGGAAGAAGGACGAAGAAGTGTGGACACTCATTCTGTTACACCATTTTTTGGTCATCTAACCTATTATCATTAGACGGACCCAAGTACACCATGTAAGACCAATTTTACCCTAAGTAAAATTTGTTTCACTATGTGAAATAACTTAATAAAACACATTTATTAGGTTGTTTATGGTCTAAACAGGAAACCCCAAAGGGAAATATTAAACAAATCTATATTTGTTTGATTTTCCTCATAGAATAATTAATTAAACAATAATTTAATTGTTATTCCTGGTCATATTTAACCCAAAACAAGGAAATTAATTAGATAAATTCTTATTTATCTTATTATTTTCTAGGAATAATTATTTAAATCTTATTTAAATAATATTCCTTGTTAAATATGACTAAATCATTTATAAATAATTAAATAAATCATCATTTATTTAATTATCATTCAACCACTTCCTTAAAATAATAAATAAATCATTTATTTATTTCTTATTTACAAATAAAGGGATTTGACCCAAGTCAAATGCCTTTTCCCTCCAACAAATATAATAAAATATTCCATAAAAGGTTGATCTAGATTTGGTTAATATTATTTTAATCATACACCAAGATCTAGAAGGACCTAATATTTTGTTATAAATAGAAGGGTTTTCCCATTCATTTGTCACCTTTTGTTGCCTATTAGATCACTCTGGATCTATGCTCTTGATATGACTTTGAGCCATTATCATTGTCAAATTTTCCATTATTTCACTTTGTGAGCTCCCTTTGAGTTCTATGTTTGTCTGGGTTTTCTACACCAACAAGAGAGATAAATTCTAGATCTGAAGTGCTGAGGACTTTCAAGAACCCATCCCATTGAGGAGAATTGGAAACACCTTTCTTGTTTTCCTCCCAGGTGCCCTTAATATAAAATTCTTTCAAAAATATTGTTCTTGTCTTGTCTATTGGATGTATGGAGCAAAACCTTATTTTTACTGCTTAATGTATTTTTATCCATAGATCTGGCTTTTTGAAGCATTTGTCTTGATCAGCTAACATCAGATTTGAAGATATTGGCAGCCATATTTGATGTTAGGGCTATTTGTTATGCGTAGCTAAAGTGGTCTTTTTTCGTACACTTCGACAAAAGATTCATACTAACACATTCAAAATTTGCAACAAGATCCTAGTACTTTTGATACATTTAGTTGGAAAAATGATTCCTTATGGTACAAATATCACTTATATCTTTGTAAGAATTCACAACTAAAACAAAAGATTCTTTTGGAATTGCACACTTCTCCTTTAGGAGGACACTCAGGATTTTTAAAAACTTACCACAGGGTGAAGAAAGATTTTTTTGGGATTGCCTTAAATTTGATATTCAAAATTTTGTGGCAGAATGTTTGGTTTGCCAACAAAATAAAGTTGAGACAATTAAGACCCCGGGTCTTCTACAACCTTTATCCATTCCAAGTCAATGTTGGGAGGATATTTCAATGGATTTTATCACAGGTTTACCTAAGTCTGAAGGAAAGAGTGTCATCACGGTGGTAGTTGATATACTTAACAAGTATGCACACTTTTGTGCATTATCTCATTCATTTAAAGCAAGTACAGTTGCTCCTACATTTATGCACACAATTCAAAAGCTACATGGAAACCCAAATTGTGAGCGACAAAGATCCCATTTTTTACTGGAAATGTTTGGACGGAGTTGTTTTGTTGTTTGGGTACTCAATTAGCTCATAGCTCATCTTATCATCCTCAATCCGATAGTTAAACTGAGATAGTGAATAAATGTTTGGAAGGATATCTTCACTATTTTGTATCTAATAAACAAACACAATGGGTCAAGTGGTTACCTCTCGTTGAATGGTTGTATAACACTTCCTTCCATATTGCAGAAAAAATGACCCCATTTATGGCACTTTATGGATATCATCCATCGTCCATCACATCATCTTTAAGAGAAAATTCTAAGGTTCAAGAAGTGGAAGATCACATCGAGCATCAACAATAAGTTCTCCAAATCTTAAAGGATAACCTAAATTTGGCACAAAATCGAATGAAACAACAGCCAGATCAACATCACAGTGAGAGAAGTTTTGATGTAGGAGACATGGTGTTTTTATGGCTACAACCATACAAACAAATGTCCCTCAAGAAAGCTAAGAAGGATAATAAATTATCATTGAAGTACTATGGTCCTAACAAGGTGTTGCAAAAGATTGGTACTATGGCATACAAATTGGAGCTTCCTGCTTCTTCACAAGTGCATCTAGTTTTCCATGTTTCATGTTTAAATATGGTTATAGGTGAAAATATTCCAGTTCAAACAATATTTCCAGAACTTGATGAGGAAGGAAAAATCATATTGGGACCTGAAGCGGTCACGGAAACAAGAACTTGACAGGTACGAAATCGATCAATTTCAAAGTATTTCATCAAGTGGAAGAACTTACCCACTGAGGATTCTACATGGGAGGATGAGAATTTTAAACAGAAGCACCCAGAGCTACTCAAGCGTTGAGGACAACACTTTTTTGATGGAGAGGGGCATGTTAGGTCCCTATATTACTTGTTTAGTCCCTTATTTTTATTAGTGTAGCCCCCGTATTGTTATTGTTGTACCCCTGTAACCCCAATATGATTATTATTGTGCCCTTACATTATTATTGTTAGGTTGGCTAGGATTATATTGTGGCCCCATGGACTCCTATATAAAGAAGGAGGTTTTGGTCATTTGTATCATCCAAGAATTGTTCATTTATGTAATGTATTGGAGCTTGTCCCCTCGAAGTGGCTGATTTCTAAGGCATTTATCTCTCTTTACTTCTATTTTTGGAGATGGTTTCATAACAACCAAGCAACTCAAGACCAAGAGAACTCAATATTTATTTACTGGGAGTCAAGTGGACTCAATCACTATTTTCTAGGGAGTTGTTGGTAGCTACCCTATAGAATAAATAGAGCAGAGCTAGAGCTAGGAAGAGTTAGTTGGTCAGTTAGTCAACTCTTCGATTCCATTTTGGGAATTTTTCTGCAAGCTATTAAGATTTTTATTGTACTCAGTGATTAGATTTTCAAAAGTGTAGCAAGGCTATTTTCTCCTTGAAATGAGTAGACAAACTCCATTTTAATGATTTAGTTCTAGAGAGCTGGGCTCCTGGGTTAGGGCCCAACCCATGCGCCTCAGCTTCTTTGTCATTGTCATCCTTTCCTTTCTATTATTTATCTATTTTTATTTGTGATATTTTCATTGCTATTATAGTTTTTTTGTAGATTTAATCCGCTTATCTGCTGTAGAATAAATGATAAACGATATAAAACTATGAGGTATTCTTCCCATATCATATCTATAAATATAATTCAAGTGGGTTTGACCTTCTCACATGCGAAAACATGCTTTCTATTCACTGTTTTTATCATGCCTTTTGTCTATTTTCTGTGCATAAATCTGCAACTTTGTTTGCATGAATAAGCATCAAAAGTTCCCGAGAAGTTCATTACGTCGTTCCGCTTCATCTTCCAATTTCTCCCCATCTCTGTGTTACGCTTTTGAAACTTGTTGTTACACCTTAATTTCCCTCCTTTCTCTCTTCTTATCAGCTGCAACACCTTTTTTTTTATAGAAATATATTAAAATTTTGACCTTTGCCTGTTCTCCTTGAAATTCCCGCTATCGCACTTCACATCTCGCATGACCCCTTCCTTTTCCTTTTCCGCTCTTCAACATCTGAGTGATTTTCCCTTTTCACCTCACCTTTACCTTTTTAACACAAAAACGCTTGAAAATCATTAAAATTTAACCCCCGCCCTTGCTCCTCGATTCTCCCACTATCGTGCCCCGCCACATCGCAATTGAAAATCGCAATGTTTCCATTTTTCTGTTAACACTTACTGCTCATTTTTGCCAATTGTGATAATTGCTTCGTACCCCTCCACATTGCAATCGCAAATCAAAACATTTCCCTTTTTCATTTAACACCTACCACTCCTACTGATATTGTGATCGCGCTCCACCACCGGTCACACTGCCATGTCATCCCTATCGCAATCACATCTCCAAGATTTTACCTTTTTGCAAATCACACTTCGCATTGCGCTCCCACTGCCGAACAACATTTCCACTATCCCTTTAATTTTGCGATATCGCATATCACAAATTTTGCCTCCATCGCATATTCTCTATCGCACTTTTGAATTCATTCCACTCCAAAGCCCTTTTATGCGCTATAATGAGGTTTTATAAGGTTTAAACCCATATTTTTACTTCTAAGCCTCGTTTCATGTGTGTAAGTCCTCCATTAGCCTCTTTAGCCCTTTTCCCTCCGAGTTGCAATCAATAATTTTTCAGTTAGAATTAGATCATGAATAGTTGCATGGTTAGAAGAATGGTAGATAGATCATAAGATAAGTAGAGTGTGTTTAGCCTTTTGGCCAGCTCAATGAAATTTAGTTTAGTTTATTTTCTGTCATTTCCTTTCCGCAATTTAGTTTTGTTTCCTTCTTATCATTTATTTTTAGCAATTTAATTTAGTTTCCTTTTATCATTTCCTTTCTACAATTTAGTTTCATTTCATTGAAGTGTGATAGAATTCATTGATAACCCTTAGAAATAGCACCCTTTCGTAGAGTGAAAGATGATGATATGAACAAAATTCATCTGTTGTGTATATAGCACTATCATCTCCAAGTTTGTACGAACCCTGGGTTGATAAAGTAAAGTAGGGAAACCCCTGGGAGTTGAAGCACTCTTGGTGCAATACCAGGGATCACCAATTTTTGGAAAAATGTTTTGATAATGGCGTAGTTCAAATCAAAACCATAGATGAGGAAGGAATCCCCTTGCTTGTCAATGGTCACAGACTGAAAATTTACGAGAATCCTTTGTCAAGGGCAGAGTTTATAAATTCAATAAGAGGAGAGGTGTATGTGATGGAAAAATCCATAGTTTCCCACACCTCCTGAAAAAAAAGAAAAAAAAAGAAAAAGAAAAAAGAAAAAATATCCATGGGTGAAAACCTCTCTGAGGCCCCCAAGGCAAGCTTGTGGATTGAATACCTTGATGGAGGCAGCTCACTTGCTAAAAAAAAAGAGAAGAAAGAATAAAAGAGCATAAATATCCATGGGTGAAAACCTCTCTAAGGCGCCCAAGGCATGTATGTGGGTTGAAAACCTCCATGGAGACAACCCAATTGCTTTCAAAAAAAAGAAGAAGGGAAATAATAAAATATCAGGTGAAAACCTCTTTTGAGGCATTTGAGATTGGCTCACTGATTGAAAACCTCCATGAGGCATTCATTGGGTTGAAAAAAGAAGAAGAGAAAAATAAAATATCCTAGGTGAAAACCTCCTTTGAGGTGCCTAGGCATACCTACTAGTGGAACCTAGGCATACCTACTAGTGGAAAACCTCATTGAGGCGGCCTAGTGAGCCTTATATATATATATATATAATTTTCATTTCTCCATGTATCTCTCTCTAATGAATGCAAGTGATCTCCAACCTTTGCAAGACAGAAAACAACAAGTTGGCACAAAAAGAAATTCGGTGAACACCCTAGTTAAAGGTAGTCAAAATTGAACTTCCTCCTCCTGTGATCAAAAGCTCCAAAAGGAACTCAAGAATATTATCACATGCAGCTTCAAAACCACTGAAGACAGCTTCAACAACCATATTAGCAACTTCAATATCATCTGCAAAAAAAAAAATCAATGGTAAGGCTCAGGTATGCAATCATCTAACTGTTTCTTTGAATCTATTTTAGCTTAATAAAACATTAAAAAGTGTGAGAAGGAAAGTTTTTTTATGTTGGGTGTGGAGCCTGATTATCTTGTTTACTTTGTATCACATCATTGGACCCCTATACCTTCAAAGGGGCAGCAACACCGCCCGTAATTAATCGTTGCCGTGGGGGGTCCAGGGGGGGCGGCAACGCTTTTCGGAGCCCCCCCCCCTGGCGGGGGCTTTCGGGGGCAGCGCCCCCAAAGCTAAAAACATATGTAAAATTGCCATGTAAAAGTATAGTAATTTCTAGTCAATCTGGGCCGTTCATTAGGCAAATGATCTGACAGTAGAAGTTATGTTTAGATTAGGGTTTTTTGCCCTAGAAGGCAACCCCCTTGTATATATGAGGGTATTGTATTGCGGCTGTGTAATATATGTGTATTCTCAGAGCGAGAAACAGAGAGGAAGACTGTGAGAGAGAACAAAGGATATTACAACAGATCTGCTGTAGGTTTTGTCTCTTCATTTTTTGCTAGATAATAGAAAGGAAGGACTGGCTGTTTAGGGTGGACGTAGCCCAAACTGGGTGAACCACATATATCTATGTCTCTCTGGTTTTATGTGTTTTTGTGTGCTTGTATTTTTCCGCATATTTTATGTGTTGCATTGCTCTGTAATATTTAATTTTCTAACAACTGGTATCAGAGCTGAAGGTATATTTGGCTGATAAACTCGTGGGAAAGAAGGGTTCCTGGTTCGAGTGGGAGCAATGGCGGACGATGGTAAGTTTAGGGTCGAGAAATTTAACGGCCAAAACTTCTCGCTGTGGAAGATGCAGATGGAAGATTATCTGTATCAGAAAGATCTATACCTACCATTGAGTAATCCCAAAAGCCTGGAACACTCCAACCAAATGCCTTGAATGAAAGAACAGCTGAGGAAGAGATGATTAGCTGATTCAACCTCTGATTTGCACAAACAGCACCATCCAGGGCCCTGAAAACATCTGTTTTGCAGCACGTCCCAGGTAGGGACACTATTTTCAAGGACACACCACATAAAAAGGCGTGTCTTAGGAGGACAGTTCAATTTCCAGAGAATCTTCCACCACCAACGCACCTCACCCAGAACATTCCCTTCACTAAGCTTTTGATAGCCGGCCCGAGGGGAGTATATCCCCGAGGGGTCAAAATCCCAAGCGATCTTATCATCCCTGTCCGAGAGCACAAGATGAGCCTGTTTTAGTGCACGAATATATACCGCCAGAGCCCTTTCATCAACACCCTCCAGCCCAAAAGAAGAAGCCTGTAACCAAGATTGGATGCCCAACCTCCTCCGAACCAGATCAGCAAGATGGAAGAGAAAGGTAATCCCCTGCTGCCTTAAAGCCTCAACCGTGCGCCTAGGAAGGAGGTGCTGAAGTGTACTACCCATCCACGGATCCTCACCCACCCGCAGCTTCCTACCATTTCCCACATCCCAAGCCAGACTAGATTCCAAAATGTGAAAAGATTTAACAAGTGCCTTCCAAATCACCGAGCCCCCAGCAAAGGTTTTCCCAGGAGACCTTATCCAATCCACAATGGAGAAAGGAGCAATATATTTGTGAGAAATCACCTGGGTCCATAGGCTGTCACCATTGATGAGCCTCCAGCCACCCTTGGCAGCAAGGGCCTGAGAAAAAAGGAAGATATTTTTCAGACCCCAACCACCCAACGCTTTTGGAACAGCAATTTTTTCCCACCGAACCCAAGGGGTCACCAAAGAATCCTGTTTACCACTCCACAGGAATCTGAAGCAAATCCGCCTAGCAGCCTCCAAAATACCCTTGGGAATCCACGACAAAGACAACCAATACACCGGAACAGCCTCCAGAACCGACTTAACTAGAGTCAACCGCCCAGCTCGGGATAACCATTTGTGTGACCAAACTTTCAATCGTTTTTCCAGTTTTCGAGCAACCAGTTCCAGTCAGTTTTCCTATAATCATTGGGTTTTAAATGGAAACCCAAGTAATTCAGGCCAGCATCCAAACCAACAGCAGTATAGCGGAAGATCCGCGAGAACTCACGTCTCTCCTCATCCCTCAACGAATGAGTGGAGATAGAAGACTTCCCAGCGTTCACTTCCATACCCGTAGCTTTGCCAAACAAATCCAAGATCTCACCAACCGTAATAGCATCACGTACCGACCCAGAACAGAAAATTAGAACATCGTCAACAAAAAGAAGGTGAGAGATGAAAAGGTTTGGAGCCACCTGAATGCCCTTCAAAGTACCCTGTCTCTTTGCCACATGAAGAGCTCTACTCAAACCTTCAGCAACCAGTAAAAATAAGAGGGGAGAGAGGGGGCAGCCCTGGCGCAACCCTCTTTTAGCATGAAAAAAAGGGGATGCCGCCCCATTGAGCAGAACAGAAAAGGAAACGGTTGTAATACAACTCATAATCCATCGTATGAAACCGATACCAAATCCAAGGTGAGTAAGAAGCATACGAATATATAACCAACTTACCCGATCATATGCTTTGGATAGGTCTATTTTCAGCACAGTCCCTTTGAGGTTCTTGGTCTTCATGCTATGGAGAGCCTCTTGTGCGGTCCCGATTGCTTCATGAATTTGACGACCTTCCAAAAAACCAAATTGTTCACCAGAAATGTGAGAAGACAGTATGCCTTTGAGTCTTCTCGCAACCACCTTGGCTATCACTTTATAGATACAGTTGCACAAAGAGATTGGACGGAAATCAGCCAGAGAAAGAGGGTTATCCACCTTCGGAATAAGAGCTATGAATGTGGAATTGAAGCAAGCAGGAATCCGCCCAGAAATCCTGGTATCCTCCACAACTTTCAGCAAATCAGTCCCTAAAATGTCATAAAGAGCCAAGAAAAATTCAACTGACCACCCATCAGGCCCCGGACTTTTGTCTTTTTGGAAGCTTTGAAGAACCTCCTTTAGCTCTTTTTCAGAGACCTCCGCCATCAAAGATCTGTTATCAGCCTCTTCCACAAATCTCGGAAAATATTGTGCAACCCTTATCACTTCCGCTAGTGAAGCATGTGCTGGAGCCTTAAAAAGGTCCTTGAAATGATCAACCCCCAATCTAGCTTTGGCCTCAAAAGAAGTATGCTCAATGCCCTGACCATCTCTTAACGTCCAAATAGTATTAGCAGCCTTCCGGCCGCGAGCATATGCATGAAAAAATTTTGTATTCTCATCCCCACTAGCCAGCCAAGTGGCCCTGCTCTTCAACCTCCAAGATTCCTCCTTATCCATAAGAAGGGAGTTCCTTCTTTTTTCCAATGAAATAAGTGTGTCTTTTTCATCTTGGGATTGAAAGCCACCCCCATTGCCCTCATAAATCAACCGGAGATCCTCTTCCACCTGTTTCAACTCCACATCCTCCCTCTGTCTCTTAACAGCCGACCAACCTTTCACAGCAACCTTTAAACGCTTTAGGTTTTCAGCAAACTGGAAGGCAGTAGAAAGAGGACTATCCTCCCTAAAAGGAATCCAGCAATCAAGAACTAAAGCTTTGAAAGAATCATCCCTGAGCCATATTTTGTTGAACTTTAAAGGGCTAGGGGGCTGCCTAGGCCCGATCTTTAGCTCAAGAAAGATAGGAAAATGGTCAGAAGCACCCCCACTACCAATCCACTGCCTAATCATAAAAGGCCTATCCACAATATGCTCAGCCACCAAAAAGTGATCTAGTCTCTTGGCTATTATGTCATCAGCACATCTATTATTCCTCCAAGTAGGTTTCAGCTTGATGGGCTCAATGTCCAGCAAGTGATTCTCCTCCAATTTTTGAGTGAAATAACCAGTCAAAGAGTCGATATGTGCATGAGGTCCCCATACCTCTGACTGTCCCAAAGAAAAATTCAAATCTCCACCTAAAATTACAGAGTCTCTCTTGATTAAAGAGTTATTCAAGAGAGAGTCCCAAAAAGGAATACGGTCCTGATAAGGGCCATATATATTAAAGAGATTGAATGCTTCACCAAGCTCCATTGACAAGAAATTTATTCCCAGGACCGACTCCATACCCCAGAGAGTTTGTGATTTGACTGTTTTTTCATTCCACCCAATGGCCAAACCACCCGACCTCCCTCTAGCATCCAAGGACTCAAAAGACCAGCCAGGCAGCCAACCCTCCAGTCTAGCTTTGACCACCAACCCACCTCCTAAAGTCTCTTGAAGCAAAATGATATCAGGACATTCCAGAAAGATAATTCTCCGGAAAGTAGCTTTCTTGTGGGGACCTGCCAAACCCCTGCAATTGAATGACATTATCTTCATTAAACACCCGGCTTCAGGGAATGGCTTGCTCTAAGCGCCCTGTCAATCGAAATCTGCCTCCCATCATGAACATCCAACTTAGCTCGGTCCTGTGCTTTTGCCAAAAAAGAGATCCTACCCCTACCCCGAGCAGAAGGGGATTTTCCCATCTCAAATCCACCAGCTCCTTTTTTGGCACTAGATCTCAGGTTATAACCAGAGACCAAAGATGCTGTATTAACCACAGAGTTCGACAGCTTGTCACCTGGGTCATAAACTGATACAGATACAGAATCCTTCTCTTGGAGAGCATGCAGCGAAACAGGCTGTGAGGTAATTTTAGGAACAACACTAGTGACCTTTCCACCAGCATCCTTCCTACCTGAGACTGAAAGCGAGACAGCAGACTGAAACAAGTATAAAGAGAAATTTAAAGCAGGAGAAAATGGATAAGAGCCCAAAAGTGTACGATTCACCACAGAGAAAACTTCATTCAGCACAACATCTTCCTTCAGGTAAAAATCTGTTCCAAAATGTCGTCTGTGAACCTCCACTACATCGAGCTCTCCACACCCAGCATCTTGGAAGAGATCCTCCTGCCCAGTAGAAGGGCCAGAGAAATCACTCAGCCCCTGAAGATCTGCCTCAGACATCATACAAGAACCATAGTCATCAGGTAAAACCTGCTCAGCATTTGAGTTGTCTGAATAAGGAACTGTTTGTTGGCTGTGAGGAACGAAACCTGCCTCCTTCCTCTGAGAAGCCTCCATATGAGGATCAGATTCCCTCCTTTTGGCATATCTAAGAGCAGAACTGCATTCGTATGCTGGATGTCCATAGACATGGCACCGTTGGCATCGAAAAGGAACCTTTTCATAGTCAAGGATCTGCTTAATATCATAAGGCCCCCAACGGAGATTCATAGTTTCTGCAAGTCCCTCTCTGATATTAATCATCACCAGAACTCTTGCTACCCGCCTGAGTTTTGTCTTGATGAAGGAGAGGTCAGCCTCTAAGAAAACCCCAATGGTATTACCTATACCACAAAGGTGCTCCTCTGTCCAATAATGAAGGGGTAACCCAGGTAGACGAACCCACAGTGGGACCGAATCCACCCTTTCCCTGCTGGCATCAAAGAGCGGATGCCAAGGTTTAAAGAGCAGAGGGGAGTTATCAACAGACCAGCACCGTTGTGTCACCCGCTGGAGATGATCAGAACACAAGAAATGGAAGGCTAACCACCCCTTTGAAAGTGAGACCACCTCAGGTACATAACCAATGCCGGATTTCCAATGCGCATCAGCCCAATAGACTATAGTTTTCAGGGCAAAATGCCTACCCACAGCCCTGCCAACCAGAGTTCTGTCAACCATTACTGAGACCTGTTCCCACCCTATGTCTTCACCCAGGACATAATTGTGCTCAGCAGTTTTTTTCTTAATCCATTTTTTGTTTCTACGCCTCTGCTTCGGCACTTCAGACTCTTGACATGTTTTTGGGCCCGTCCCTTTAATAGTTTCAGTAACCTTTACTCCGCTCTGTTCTGCCCAGCTTATGGGACAATGGGAGGCTCGTACACTTACCTTCTCCCCAGAACCGTCGACATTACTGACCACAGGCGCAGAGGGGTCCAGATCAATGTGATAGTCAGATGAGGAGGCTCCCGGTAAGCCACCCAAGGCCACGTTCACAGCCTGGATGGGTACTTTCCCCCCATTCAAAGACAGTGTAGGTTCACGCCCCTTCAGAGCATGAAGCGTATTCAGACCAGGCTTATAGCCTCCCGTCCTGCCCTCGAGCCCTGCATGGAAAAACATGGGCGACAGTCTCCCATCCGATAGAATCGGGGGCTCCATCGCTCCATTTAAAAAACCACCTGATAGTCCTCCGGCTCTGGAGCAGACAGGTTCTGTAGAATCGAGAACGCCTTGCGCAGATACAGACAGAGAGCTGATCTGATCATCGAATCCCGAGGCACACCCATCTCCATTCAAAAAACTCACAGTCCCGCCCAAACGCATCGTTCCGCTCTCGTTCGCCCTCAAAACACCTCAACTGATCTAATACTATTTAAATTATTCTTACATTCTATCTGAAACTGATCTGTACTATTTGGCCTAGAAATTATCGTGTCATTTATTTCATTTGCTATGGCGCTGTGAAGATCAAATTGACACTTCAGATATCGCAACGAAAAGTTAACTAACTTGCAAGTAAGTGCATATTGACAAATGTGTATTAATGTTTCAGTTGCTTACTTTTGTAATAATCATTTTTATAATGCCGCCATTCCAACTACGGTAAGCTTGTTTTTGAAAATTCCAAGCAAATTATGATTTTAGTACAATATCGGCACAAATTATATATATATATATATATATATATATATTTGTTTTTCTATAAATCAGGAACGAAACATCATTAAAAAAAATCAGCAATTTTATTGTTCCGGTAGGGATGGGATCTTACTGCTCTGAGTTATATGGTAGGTAGCATGATACAAACACATTTATCCAGCAGGCATATACAGGGCCTCTCCCTCATGGTCGAGCCTGCTTGCGCATCCTAGCCCGATGCGGACTAGCGACTACGTTCCTCTCCTCGACCTCGTAACCTCGGCCGAGTCCCTCACTTCTTTGGGGAAGGTGAGCGATAAATCGATGGCAGCCTTGTGTTCTTCGCGTTGATGGCGGCTTTCGGGGCCCCTCCCCCTCACCATATGAATAGTGAGTGACTCCGTCCCTTCTTTGGTCGGGAGCCGCCATCGTTCGTAACCTCTATTTTTTAGGAAATAGAGAGATAAATCGATGGCGGCCCTCACCTTTTTAGGGAAGGTGAGCGAGAAATCCCTCACCATATGAATAGTGAGTCCCTACCGGGCCTCGACCTCGTAACCTCGGCCGAGTCCCTCACCTCTTTGGGGAGGTGAGCGATAAATCCCTAACGGGCCTCACCATATGAATAGTGAGTGATTCCGTCTGTTGTCGAGAGTTCGGCAAGCTCACCCTCACCCCCTCCCCCAAAAGAGAGTTGTTCCTAACCATATGAATGGTTAGCGTTAACACTCCTCTCCCTCACCATATGAATAGTGAGTCGATGGCGGCCTTGTGTTCTTCGCGTTGATGGCGGCTTTTGGGGCCCCTCCCCCAAAAGAGAGTTGTTCGTATCCTCACACGTTACCTCTCCGTTGTCGAGAGTTCGGCAAGCTCACCCTCACCCTACCGGGCTTTTAGTCGAGTCCCTACCGGGCCTAACCATATGAATGGTTAGCGTTAACACTCCTCTCCCTCACCATATGAATAGTGAGTCGATGGCGGCCTTGTGTTCTTCGCGTTGATGGCGGCTTTTGGGGCCCCTCCCCCAAAAGAGAGTTGTTCGTCTCCTCACACGTTACCTCTCCGTTGTCGAGTCTCGCAAGATGGCTCCTCACCCTAACAGGGGCCCTCCTTCGAGTCCCTACCGGGCCTAACCATATGAATGGTTAGCGTTAACACTCCTCTCCTCGACCTCGTAACCTCGGCCTCACCCCTCACCTCTTTGGGGAGGTGAGTGATAAATCGATGGCGGCTCAGGCTCGAGAGTTCGGCAAGCTCACCTCACCTTTTTAAGGAAGGTGAGCAATAAATCCCTCACCATATGAATAGTGAGTCCTCTCATGTCGAGAGTTCGCACTCCTCACCCACCGGCCTGTATTACACACAAGCGATATTCATTCCCTCGACCTCGTAATCCTCGCCGCCGAGTCCTCACCCTTTGGGGAGGCGGAGTTATGAAATCCTTAACCCGGCCTCACCATATGAATAGTGAGTGACTCGTCCACGGGGCCCGTTGGTCGAGGCTCCTCACCATATGAATAGTGAGCCGATGGCGCCCTATCACGAATTCCGCCGATGGCGGCTCTTTGTCGAGCTCACCACGCCTCACCCTGGCCTGGCCTAGCCGGTCGTCCTCCGATGGCGCCGTCGCCGAGAGTCTCTACAAGCTCACCCTCACACGTTACCTCTCCGTTGTCGAGAGTTCGGCAAGCTCACCCTCACCCTACGGGCCTGTTGGTCGAGCCCCCTCACCATATGAATAGTGAGCCGATGGCGGCCTATTGTCGAGAGTTCGTCGATGGCGGCCTTTTGTCGAGTCACTTAACGTCCCTCACCCTACCGGGCCTACCGGGTCGTCTGATGGCGGCCGTTGTCGAGAGTTCGGCAAGCTCACCCTCCCACGTTACCTCTCCGTTGTCGAGAGTTCGGCAAGCTCACCCTCACCCTACGGGCCTATTGTCGAGAGTTCGGCTGGCTCACCCTAGCCCGATGCAGACTAGCGACTACGTTCCTAGTCATTTCGCCATTTTCTCTTGGTGGAGCTTTGAAGCTTACTTTTTTTCTTTCTAAAAAGAGCGTAATCACTTATACAAGAGAATCAAAGAGCTAAAGTACTACCCCTCTAATAAGCCATCCCATCTAAGCATACAGAACTCCTAGCCCGGCCCTGCAACTTGCCTCTTAACTCTATCGATAGGCTGTTTCCGTGCATTCTATCACCACTTTAGACACATGTTAGGGAACGGATCTCATTTCATTCATAATAGAATCTAATAAAGGGATGCTGATAAAGGTGGTGCCGTTGGAACTATATCTTCTTCCTTTTAGTTAGAGGCTTCTAGTCATTCATGAGATATATTATATATGTAATTACGCTTTAGCGTCGTATGGGATCGTAGCTCGAATCATCGATCGTACCCGTAATATCGTATACAAATATATATCATTATATATGTCATTATGCATTTCTTCTTCTTTTTTTCGACAATGTTGCTATTATATATGTAATTATGCATCCGTAATTGCAAGTATGCATTTGCAAATCTAGGAATTAGGGCTAGTGGTTATCAAGCCTAAAGTATCTGTTGGGCTGGGTGTGCTGGAGGGCTAATAAGGAACCGAACCGCTAGCTAATCTAGCTCCTATGGTATAGTCAAGCTCTAAAGGTTGCCCCATTGGAAGAGTCATCCCCTTCTGGCTGCACCAATTGATACTGCTGAGGTTCTTTTTCTTTTACAAGTGTAGAGAGCTAGGTTTTTATGTTTTGAAACTCAAAGTTGATCCTAGCTTCGAGGTTGGCGATCCTTGGTATGCTCCTAGCAACGATGAATCTTTGTAAATGCCAGGCCCAATATCGGTGTAAGACGGGGTTTGTTGACTGGCGTTGACGGTGGGTAGGATGTTATCTAAAGTCGTGGTTGGCCGGGATTCGTAGTATGTAAGCTGGTAAACCGTATAAATTCATCTTACTAGCCTTGGTCCAGAGAAACAAGCCGCCTTCAGATATACTCTAGCTTAGTCCAAGCCAGTCCATGCACTTAGGTCTACCGTGGAGTGAAGACCTTCTTAACAGCTGTATTGAAAGAACTAAAAGACAAGTAAGTATAGCCGAATCTCACTATTAGCAAAGAGTTTATCTACGCCCGGTTCCATGGAAACAAGCTTGTTGGAGAAGACTACAGTAGGGGCCTAGCCTCTGCAGCACTTGCACGAACTACAGTAAGAATCAGGGTGAATTACAAAACACCCTAAGAATCAGGGAGCAATAAGAATCAGGGATCTTACAGTAAGAATCAGGGAGCAGTAAGATCCCATCCCTAGCAGGAAGGGCTATTTAGGAAGAAGGTGCTGGCTAGTATACCGGAGTCATAAAGCCAAATCGACTTCGTACCAGCATTTAAGGTGATTCCTTCCACTCAATATAAGGGGCTGTAGCTCCTAAAAGAGGGCAGTTCCGACGATCCGACGTAGCGGTCCAACAGAAAGTTTTCCTATAGGAGCACGGAGTGATTTATCTAAAGCCTGCCCGAGTATATAAAGGCCAAAAGTTGAGGCTCGAAATAGATTCCCATCTGAAGCACCCGGGGTGTTGGGTACCCGGTTCCATGAATGAAAAAAAGCTTATCCAAATGCGGTGTTGTCTAAAGCAAACCCCGGTTTGTCAGGGGTCTCGGAAGTGGGATCCAGGTGGGGTCCCGAACTCTCATTTTATTTAGCCAAATAGCTTATTTCATGCGGGGTTGGAAGACCAGGGGGGAGGGCATCATAAGAGGCTTAGGTAGGGTATCCACTCCACCTTTTCACTATAGGCCACTTTTTTTGTTATTGGGTCTGCTCAGATGGATTCATTATATAGGTCCAATGGTTCAAAGGGGACACCGGGATGCTTGGCTAGGGCAGTACCCGGATTCCTGTATCACTCGAGAGACGATGGATAGCGTTTGGCGAGGAGATACGATACTGGTATATATGCTACAGGTATATATATATATATATATATGTTGCTGGATTTTCACCTGGTGTATCAATGTAAATAGTTGCTTCAGAGTCAACTGCTGCTTATGGATATGCTTACTTTGCTAGAAGACCACCCATTTCTTATTTATTGAAACCTTACTAGCCTAGGTGGTAAGCAGCGGTCAGCTGGCAGGCAGAATATCCCTATCTTCCTTTTCCAGCGAGTATGGATGGGATGGATTCATCTCTAGCAAGCCAGGGGGAAGAAAGAGGGTCCAACGGAAGAGGAAAGGGACTTATTGGGCTGGCTCGTCCCGAGTCTAGTAATGATTGACAAAGAGCCCCCCCCTATTTTCAACGCCAATAACTTCAAGATCTCATTATTTCATTTATTTCTATATGTAATTAATGACGCTCGATGACTTGAGAAGCAAGCGTATTCTTTATAACTGAATGGCTGGCGAATCATGATATATTTACGTATATAACAGAACAACGAAGCGTGCCTGCCTGATCGTGATCTCTTCTATAGATAGATAGAGATAATATCTAAGATATATCAATCAGGTCAAAAGTATAAGTAAAGTCATGGTGCTGTTAGTAATAAAAGTATAGGAAGGGTAGGTTTATTGGTTCAACCCTATTGGTAAGATATAATAGTTAGATATGCGTATTCTACATAATATAGGATATGATAACTATGATGAAAACACAGATCTAAGCAGCTATTACTCTTATTACTTATGTTTATAGCTGTATCTTCCTAATAAATACATGATATGAGTTCTATTCCCATTCAGTAAGCTTGATACGGATAGATAAGCATGATACAGAAGCTTAACCCTATTACAGCTAGTTACATGTCACTATGAATGCCATTGATTAACTTATACAACATACAGGATAAGGTCACAGTAATGTAAACGAATACGATAGCTTAACCAAGTGATTTGATTCACGTAATTAGATATGGTTACATGATAAGAGATGATACAGGAGCTATATCCATTGATTTAATTAGACAATAATCGTGACAAGATAGGATAGTACTGGTTATAAGCTCATATTGGACATTCATTACTTATGATACATTATGATTATGGATTCCTTATAGGTGATAGGTAGAAACAGGCAGCAAGCAGCACATACCTTAATGACACATACATTATGGATTCACTTGATATAGTAGTGTAATAAATCACATAGCTATGAACAAGGAGGTATAACAAGAGATGTTCTAGTTGGAACCATATTCTATATGAATACAGTAACAACACGTATCAGTTACATTGGAGTCCACTCCATTGAATGCCATTGATTCCATCATACCAGTGTATTCATTATGTCAAATACCACCATTGATTCACTAGTTAGTATGGTTTATGTTACCCTATTACCATTGACCTGTTGCTAGTAGTGATTTACGTATGAGCGCTGTGATCGAATACAGGAAAGCCAGTAATATGCAACAACAACAATGGTCTAAGCAATGGGAATAACACTAATCTAATGCTTATCAGACTAATCAAGTATGGATATCACATTACTCACCACTCTTTATCCCGAATCAATAGAGATCATAGGTAAGACGTATGGGTATAGAAGCTGTGTTTGAATCAACCAAGCTCGTGTATGTGCCTTATTTGCATGATATCACAACCTCTAAGCTCATATTGATGAGTAACAAGCCAATGTGTTTCATAGCTCAATGGTTACAGGTATGTCTAACACTCACTATGCTTATCTCCATAATGAAGCTGAATACCAACCTTATAAAGCTCTAAGCTAATATGGAAACATAGAAGATCGAAGGGTAACAGCTCTGTATTCACTATTATAGCTTACCTATCACATGTATCAATACATCAGGATATAGGATAGATGGATATGCTTTCATTACAGCTACTGCTTAGTTCTACTCGTGTACTGACCCCTGAGTTCTATTAGTATTATTACCATTAAAGGTTGTGTTGCAATTACAGAATACAGGAAACACGGTATATGATTACATTGAGCTATAAGCATAGATACATAGATATGAGTAATTAAGGTTGTTAATTAGTTATGGTAAGATAGAGGACCATACTTTATTAGTAATTACTAGCATACAGCGTTGACACAGGTCGATATGAATTACAACTAGTATCTATTATGGAAAGATAGAGGATCCAGCTTATGATGAGCTTCAACAGTTATTACTAGTTACTCAATAGGAGCAGGTCAGTATAATAACATATGGAATTATAGCATGTTCATTCATTATGTTTATATCGTAACATGGAGTTATGAGTACCTTACTTACTATCCTTAGTAGAAGCATGTATGCATATTCAATATGTAAGCTTAGATACATGATTACTTAGGGAAATGCTTATGTGATGCAGAGTAACCCAATACGTGTTGTTCACTAATTACAAGCAGGTTATGACATATCAGTTATTATGGATATGAAAGAGGTGTAAGTAATACAAACAGCTGAATACTTTACACAAGGTATGTTACAACATTTGACCTAATTAAAACATCTATACACTTTGAACAAGCTAGTTAAGCATAGTGATTACCCTTTTTCTATATCACTAAGCATGGGTTAGAGATTACCATTACTTTACACGATAGGCTCATGTGTTAGTAATACTATGGTAATTACAGTACCTATGTTCTTTATAAGGTGTTTATGCTAAAGCCTTGGATTTACACTTTCATACCTGTATAGCTCATATGTTAAGTATGTGTATTTACCTATATTAAGCAGGATCTGTAAGCATAAGTAAGTCATTCCATATTAGAGATAATGTAAGCTTATTCATTAGGTAGAATACGGTACTCTATTCAAAGCTGTTACTAGCTTATGACCCTGTATTAGTCTAATGGGTTTGGTTCATATACCTTTACCATTAGTACACAACATAGCTGGAATAATGAAGTTGAATCAATTAGGCAAGTAAGCTTAACCTTGTTGAAACTTATGACTAGAGATTGGTGTATTCAATGGGTTTAGTTCAATATGCTTATACCTAGTATACTCATTAAGCAAGAGGTTTCATGTCCTTGTTGCTTACTCTATACAAGCTTATAAGATAGATTCAATGCCATTAGTTCAAGCATAGTGATATCAATACTTAATAGTAATCACCAATATGTACAGTGTTGAATCCATTGTATTTATGGAAATAACTATGATCTGTTTAAACGTTTGAAATTAGGTTAAGGTTATCGTATTTACCCTAATCACTCTTATTCAACCATACTCGTTCTCGTAAGCTATAGTGATACTAGTATGTTTCAACCAAACTCATTGCTCATATAAAACACGCATTCTCCATATAGAGATGATATCATGACATATCAGTATCTAATTCCATTGTGATGATTACAAACACTCAGTTGACATGTACCTGTATTGCTAGTCGCTTGTATTTACATAATGATTGAGTACCACTAATCACCACTTCTATTATATTGATTGCTATGAACTAGTGTTTACAGGATACACTATTTTGAAATATGAACCTTATTTTATTACATAGAAGACGTGCTTAGTTGTGCCTATGATATTGGAACTAATCTCCCTATTACTGATCCGATGGTATTGTATTGACATAATAAGTATGGACTCCAATGTGTATCTTATCCAGTTCTATGCTATCGTTTATTCCCATAGTAAACACGATATCTAAGACCGAGACTCGGTAATTGTCGTATATATTAGTACTATTCCCTCGTAAATGAATGGGATTACTAGTCTATCTATACCATGTTTTGTTTCACTAGTGGCTAGGGATTCACCGATGACGAGTAAGCTGGAATAAGGAGAAGCATATGGCATACTAGTAGTACAAAGGTATATGGGAAAAAATACTAGTAAATGTAATGATTACGTATATTTCTAAGCTTCTAATAGTGTTGAACAGAGTAGTATCACACAAGTCATTAGCTTCATGAACATGCTTACTATAGCTATAGTGTACGGAGAATCACAACATATGGGAACAATTCTATCCTATGCTTATGTGAAAGATTAGTGTCAATAACTCTTATACCACCCTTTATACGAAACCAGTAATGCTTATCCTGTATGTATAATAAATGCTATTACTTTACCTTGTTACAGTCTGGAGAAACAACTATATTAATCACTTAGAAGGTATTGCTATTCCCTTACCTTAGAAGCACTCGGGATGGAATGGCATGGGTTGATGGTTTATTCTATTACGAATGCCGAACCCTAGGACGATGGAGTTAGCCCTAACCCATTGATGTCATGAAGCTGACCCAGAAGACAAAACAAGTAGGCGACTATGGCATGGGCATGAACCACCCCCCTTTGTTTACTAACTAGAACTAGACCCTGGCTGATAGCCCCGTACCTTTACTTAGGCTTTGGAGGGACTCACTATACGATGATTGGCATTGGATTAAGCTAGGAAGGATTAGTCGTAGGGAACTAGACCTTAGCCTTTACCTACTCTTCTATTTATACACCTCCCGTAACTAGTAGATCTTTAGCCCTAGACCCGAAATGCATGGCATGTTGTTAGTCACCCATGTTGGTAGAACTTAGAAGCGACTTATGGGATGGGCATTGGGATTTGTTGATGATACCTTAGAAGCCCCTGGGTGTGGATGGGTTGGATTAGCGCCTTACCCTTCTATATAATACTCCTGAACCCTACGATGATGGAATGGATTGAGTTACTTACCAACCCATGAATGAGACCAAATGAATAGATGTAGGGGAACAGGGGTCTTACTTACCTTTGGTTAGACAACCCACCCACCCGCAATAAATAGATTATCCGGGGCCCTATACCATTAGGTCTTCCCAGCTACTGGCCCAGTTACCGCTAGACGCACTCCTAGAATACCTTATAAGCACCGTAGATGGATGGGATGGGATAGGATGGGGTTGAATAGCCCAAGACTTTGACTAGTTTACCATGCATGCATTACCTTTTATTAGAAACACCGGATGGATGGTCAAGTCGTAGCCAAGGACTTTTATATGCTTCCGCTGGGGATGATAGTCCCAATAGAGAGGGTCTTCCTTTAGTCGATATCATTTTATCGCCGGATAGACACAAATCGTAATAAACACGGCAAGGAAGCTCTACTGGATGATGCTCAATCGTAAATAGAAACCGGATCGGGCCTTTACATACACGTTCTCTATCAAATACCTTAAATTTGATTATGGCATCTCGGGTCGGGCTTGAGAGAATATACCCTCTTTCTTTATGGGATTTTTGGAATCACTCTTATTACGTATATAATATAACACCGTGAGATTTTTTTTCGCTACGACTCACGAACCAACCGAGCAAGAACAAGTGGTTCCCGAATAGACAAACTTCTACTTAGTTCCCGGATGGTGGTCACCAAAGACTTTGAGTAGCTTCCTTTGCTCCCCCGATTCTCGGATTACATTGTGGGGCAAGCCGGGATGGATCGATGGTGGGTTATTTATTAGCCGAGCATAATCTTCTTGCTCCCTGCTGCCAGGGTGCGGGGATGGCATTATGTGGTTGGTGGTCCATCGGAGAAGAGAGCGTTGAATGGACGACGGACTTCACACTACTAGGACACAAGTAAACTTCTATTAGAAGCCACACCGGGATGGATGGCCAATGAGTAAAGCACTTTTATGAGCTCTCGTGATCGTTTATTAGTTGAGACCGAGAGAGAGGGTTGACCTTTAGCCGCTTATATCGTTGTTTCACTTATCGCCCTTTATGGATAGGTTTTCTTCTCAACAAACTCGAAAACTTATTAGACATTCGTCGGATGGATCAAGATAACCTTAAATGCTACGCATTCATCGACTTGCCTACGGACAAATGCTAGTTAGAGACACCGCGGTGGATGGAAATGGAACCGCCTCGACCCCTTTCAACAATGGATTTGATAGCTCTCACATCGCCATTTGGATACGTTTTGAGGATCGACCCGGAACCACTTCAGAATAGAACACTAGCAGATCAGATCGGGTGTTATAAGAAGCTAGGCAATGGTTGGAGGAGGTTCGTACCTTCCCGGAGGAGGATCTTCACAACACTGCTCTCTAGGAGGATGCATCAGGGAGTGGGTGGTCGTAGAGAGGAGTATGTTGCTAGAGGGGCTAAGATTTGTTCTTTATTATAGTGAATTCAAGAGGGGAATAAGGGCTCGGGCTCCAAATTCTTCGTTTACTTTTGAAAAGAGAAAGTGGTCGCAGACAGGGTGCTTGGCTTGCGCCGATATAATGGCTCTATTCTGGAGGATCCGGTTGAGATTCGAGGTATGGTTGGACTTCATTTTCATAATCTTTTTGATCCTTACGCTTTGTCGGATTCGGTTGTGGCTGCCAGGAACTCCTACTATAAAGTGGTCCCATATAAAGTCTCCGTTGGAGACCATGACAGACTATAAAGGCACCCACCCATGTTTCAACACTGTATTAGTCTGGGGATTCACAAAACCTTGCTTCAGGATGGATGCACTAAACGTATTCCGAACACGTAAAGCAAGCTTTCCTTCGATGTCTGCTATGGGGGATCAAACAGTCTGGGGACGGCAAAAACTGTCTGGATGTCTCAACCGACCTCACCTTGTTCGAACAGCCATTCTCCGTCAGCGATGGTCTAAAACATTCTGGGTCTGGATAGTCTAAACCTTGCTGGAACATTCATTCTCTGTCCAAAGGGAGGGGGAAACTCGAATGAACCGCGGGGCTAAAGATAGCAGAAGAATGGACAAGCTTAATCCCTCTTTCATTCGTTCTTTCATTCATATCGATTTGGGTCTTTTCGCACCATATTTAGATCTGCCCCTTTTTCGACCCGGAGTTCCCAGCAAATCCTTGACTCCTCGAATACGATGGAATTTCGCACCTGGCAGATCTTTCACTCTACCTCCTCTGATCAACACCATAGGATGTTCCTGCGGATTATGACCTTCACCCGGAATGTAAGCAAATATATCGTGTCGATTTCTTAACCGTACTTTGGCTATCTTACGTGGCGCTGAATTAGGTTTTTTTGGTGTTCTCGTCAGAACACGCGGGCATACTCCTCGCTTTTGAGGACATTTCTCCGAAGCTCGGGTATGGTCTGTGTGCCGTTTTTTCTCTCTACCATGACGAATCGATTGATTCGATGTAGGCATCGCTCTTCCCGTCCTTCCCCCCCGATTGTTGCCCTATCATTGGTGGTTACTCCCGATCTGAAGCACCCTTCTTCCATTCATGGGGAAATCCAATCGTCGAAATCAATGAAAATACCATCATGGACCGAGATCCAAACGAATCAATCTTGTTGAGAGGGACTGCCCGAGGGGAGGAGAAGGTTACTTCCGGATCAGAGATAATAAATGAAATAGGAACCGGATAAAATCGTATATCGAAACGACTTCTGGCATCACCGGAAGGATCGGAACCACATTCGTGGGCCGACAATTTTTCTGGATAAGTCGAACCATTGGGAGCGAATGGAAAAGGAACACCAAGTGGGATCAAAGAAACTAGCGAACTGATTACTAAATAGATACGAATAGGTGCAAATTCCAACATCGTTGGTTACACAGCCCACTTTGTTCGCTCCGCTCTGCTCGCGTCGCGGCATACATACCGGAAAGAGAAGGATTGGCTGCTCTATATATATGTATTTATGAAAATCCTTGCTTGCTTGATGGGCGAACAAAAAAGTAGTATCATCGTCAATAATTTCTCATTCTCTTTTCTGGCTGGGTGAGAGGAAGGCACTCCACTTACGGAAGTACTCTCTCTAGCGGGCCCGTGCAAGCAAATAGGGTAACGATTGCTCTAGCGACCTGATCCTCCCTGACTAGGAGTAGTCCAAAACTCACTCCCTCGTAGAGAGAGACGCCCGGATTCGAACCGGGGAACAAGATTGAAAACCTGAACGTCTCTGGGTCGTACGCCTGGAGCGATAAGCCCGTTCGTCGTACAATTTTGGCGATTCAGAAAGGAGTATATCCCTCTCCCTTAGTGTCGCTCCAAACACTTCGCCTAATAAAGGTATGTCCTGGTTTTTCCCCACTATTGCGACCACTGAACAAACTTGGTTGACGAACATAGTTTATGCGCCGCCAATGTAGCAGCTTGTCGAGCATCTGACAAACTAACACCATCCATTTCAAATGGGATTTGTCCCGTGGACGCACGAGCAATCCAACCCGTAGGATTCCCTTTTCCTTTTCCCATTCTCACTTCTGTAGGTTTACCGGTAATAGGGGGATCCGCGAATACTCTTACCCGTATTTGACCATTTCTTCGAAATTGTCCGCTTGTAGCACGACGCGCTGCTCCAATGGCTCGATATGAGATACGACCGGCTCCACAACTTCTGGTGCCATATCTTCCAAAACCAAGTTGTGTACCGCCCGTTTCGCAACCCCTACGACATATGCCTTTCCGATATTTACGATATTTCGTACGTTTCGGATATGGCGCGTCCCTTCTTTTTGTTACTATATGAATGAGATCCGCACTTTGACACCTAAGATTCCATAACGAGTAGATACTTTCGCAGAAGCGTGATCAATTTTATGGCGAGATGCATTACAAGATGTTTTTCCATACTCCCTGCATTCGGTTCTAGCTATTTCTGCACCTTTCAATTGACCTGGATGACAAATACGGATCCCCCTCACCCCTTTGGGCATTACTAATGGAATATCCCGAACTATTTGACTAAGAATGGAACGAAATGATCTTGTTCTGTCCCTCAGTTGGAAAGATATGTCCTGAGCAATTGGAGAAGCACTTTGATAGTTTAATATTTTGACCGACCCGATTAAGGTATTAGTGTTTGTTCTATTGGACAACAAAGATCGCATTTTTCGCACTTCGTTCAAATAATAGTTGTACCCGTATGGAATTCTTCTGTTTTTCAGTATTATCTCTATCATCATCCCTATTCCCCTCATCAATCCTCCTATCCCACCTAGGGATATGAATTTTTCTACCAATCTGATTACCTTCTCCTTACCCGGGAGGTTCCTTAATTTTATCCTTGATTTACCTAGGAGTTGTTCCCTTAGTGGTAGGGCATCACCAATTTTGTTATTGGGCACCCTAAGGTTCTCCCTTGGGAAGAAAAAGGTAGCACCGAAGAAAGGAAAGAGCGGTATGGACCAACAGGTTTTTGTTGTTCTCGCAAAGCGCGCTCGGCAAATGAAAATGAAGTGGGTAAACCTTTTATTGGCTTCGGCCAAGAACTCGCCCTGCTCGGTCTTGGCGGTAAAGCTTTCTACACAAAAACCAATGCGGGAGCGTATTCTCTTATCTAAGTTTCCTCCCTGTCTATCCGCTCCCCCCGGTTCAGCCGGTGCCACGAAATGATTGAGAACTACGACGTCTATGGGGTCAGAATGAATTTGGTTCTCCATATGAAAGGAGTATTGCATGACCGAGTAATTAGAGGAGGGACGCACAGCAGGGATGGTCTGTATAAGTCTATTACTCGTGCTATCTTTCGTCCCGCGGAACTTATTCGGGAGAAGGAACTTTAAGAACTTGGTTTTTCCGGAGGGGGCGTCATTTCCTATCGGGAACGCTATGTCATTTACAAACCTTTTCTTCGCGGCGTATTTCCCACTCATTGGATGCTTGTGGGCCATCCAACCGCTGACCCGGAGTGATTTCGAAATATTACTCCGTCTCGATGGTGATCGGTCATGGTATCCATAGCGTTGTTTTTTTCTCGGCCAGATCCTGACTTCGCTCCGCTCTTCCCCTGCGAGCCCGATCGACTTGACAGTTTCTCCTGCCCCCCTAATGCGGCCTCTCACTTCGTTTCGTTCTTCCTCTATACCGTCGAAAACAAACCCGATCGACCTTACTTTCCCAAATGCCCACCACCGGCCCTTTCCAGGAGAGAGTCAAGGGTACACCTGCAGCGGCTCGCCCCACTTGGCTGGCTCTACGAGGCCAAAGGCGGACGACAAGCAAAGCGAAGATGCCCCTTTCTGTGTCTCATGAACCGGTGCAGGCTATACAACTGCTCTCCGAACCGTGTTGGATAGTAACCCATCACACGGCTCTCTGACTTTACTTTCTCTGGGTTCTGTACCCAGAGGCCTGTCAAAACCCCATCTCCAAGGTGATTGAACATCCAGGTCCACGGTGGGGGGGGGTGTGGCAGGCTATGTCGAGTAGGACTTGTCAAATAGCCCCCCTGAATAGCTTGAAATACGTTACTAAAAGCCTGTCTAATACGTTAGTGACTCCTAGCTTTCAATATACCTATGTGTAGCCTTTCAATAATATGTTAGTTTGTTGTACTATTAGTCGTCAAGGGGCTCTCAATATACCTATGTGTAGCCTAGCTTTCAATATGCATAGCCTTACTAAGGGGCGTGACAAGTACATAGGCTCCTTCCCCTCTACCGGCAGTCGCCAAGTGCTTTCCTATTGCTAGGTCCCTTTGGGGTGGGCAGGTGGTATGGCCCTCTGACCCCTTGCTATCGCGCAGAGCGCACTAGGAGGATCTCACCATTGTTTCCTATACAGCTTGTTCGGCGGATCAAACACCCTGTGTTAAGATGTCGTTCAGTGTCTTGTCTCCAGTAATATGGGTGATTGGCTCTATCCTTTCCCCTACTCGAGTAAGTAGGTCGAGGGAAGGCCAGCGTGATCGATCAAGACCCTCGGTAGGCATAGAGCCCACCAGGCAGCGTGCGCACCTCCCCATTGGCTCCGCTCAAGCGCTAATGGTTAGCTTAGTTGACAAGGAGTAGCCATCCCCGAAAGACACTTCGATTCTCCATTGGGATTATAGGCCCTCATCTTGAGACCGGGAGCAGGCTTGCCCCCTATATAAGAATCATAGTAGAGGAAAAGGCACCATAACCAAAGGTCCTGAAAGGTAAAACCTTCTAATTTGAACCCGGTAAGGTCTTGGTCTTATCCGAGCTCTGCAAAGGTAAGGTCCTTAAAGGGAAACCCAGTCCAGTAAGGTCTTGATCAACCCGATCGATAAAGTCCTGCCTCCTTATCTAACAGATATGATCTCAATTTATATCACTATGGGAAGAGTTGACCTTTTCTTTCTTTGAGGGGAATAAATACGGGCAAACAATAAGGGTTTGAAAGGTATTATCAGGTCCTGAATGAAAGGTCAATCCAGTCAAGTCCTGATTAACCCTTCTAATTTGAACCCGAAGGGCGAAGTCAACCCAGGGTGGCCTTCCAATGCCTCCTTACTTAACGAAGTCTTCCCGGGGAAAGTCTTTTCATGCCCCCAAATTGCTCCGCCTTGACGAAGTATTGCTTTAATGTATTTACTCGTATCATTTCGGTAACTAGCATAAATAGGAAACATAACTCCATAAACGCGTACCTTTCTCGTTTCGTTAACTAGAGAGAGAAGAAGGCCAAGGAGAAAACAAATAGTAAGTTACATAACTCCATAGAATAGAAACCCTGATAAACCCTGCTCTTTTTCACCCGAGTTAGGCGAAGTCAACCCAGGATGGACCGGGGAGGTCCTTAAATAGCCCTTACTATACGAAGTGTTTCTTTAACGTATTTACTTGTATCACTTCGGTAACTAATAGGGGGGGGATAGAATAAGGCCAAGGAGATAAGTACATAACTCCATAGATCTTGCCCCAGGAATGTATTTTCATAGCCCATACTTTATAAGTAAATAGTCTCTGAATTGACGCCGGCCAAGCCAAGGAAATAAGTACTTCGAGAAGGCGGACCCATTTGAAGAAGAAAGGACCCTTCGCTATGCTCAGATAAGGTATATTTTAGATCTTCCCGAACTCTAACTCAGTTAAGTGAACAAATACCGGTTTCCAACGGAGCTTCTTGCACATGCTTCGGTCCTCGCGTTCGTTACCGAACAAGAGTGAGTGCAACGCCTCTGACATACATAAATAATTGGGCTTGTACAATGTGTTCGTGCAGGAACTAGACCGGTCGCCCTCTTGATCTGCCGCGTCGTTTCAGTCGTCGTGGTCGACGGGGAAGAGATAGATGAATGAATGTCCTTTTAGGAGAATGATGAATAATACACCTACCGAGACGGAAGCCAAAGGTTTTTCTCGTAGGTGGACGTATCGAACCGGAATGATCTCTGAGATTGACATCTTGATACACCAATTTCCCATAATGATAAATAGAGTCGATGGTTACTCCGTGGGAAGAGCCGGGGGCTTCCATTCACCAGCGCAGACTACAAGTGCTCTCCGAACCGTGCTGGATAGTAACCCATCACACGGCTCTCCAACCCAACCTATATTGTTTGTGGTGCCGCATTGCATTGGGCTCAAGGCGCTTGATCCTTTGCCTGCCCCCATGTGCACTCCTCCCCGCAAGCAAGCAGCGATGCTGCTCGATCCGTTCCGCATTATACCCCACCCCCTATAGATAGTAAGTAGCGAGGGGAAGGTATAACCGATAGGGATCACGGGAAAGGAAGCACTTTAGTGTTTGTGTAGGATCTATAGTCTATAGTTACATAATTTGTGCATGCAACTTCAATCAATCAGGCCAGAATGCAACCTTGCTATAGTGAGGTGAGCCGTAATGACAAAATTCTGTGCTATACTATAGGGCATGCTACGGTCCCTCGAGTCTCTCGACTAAGTGGGCAGCAGCGATAAGAGATAGATGCCCAGCAGTTAGTGACAGAATTTGCCGTAATTCTGGATAACACAAATGAACAAATGAAACTACTGCTTGCTATAGTATAGTGCCGTAACAAATTCTGGAAGCACGTTTAGTGGGTGCTAATTTGTTACGGCAACTACGATAGTGACAGAATTTTTCATTCTGCACCTGCCACGGGCTAAGCTAAGTTAGCTTGCGTTGATCGTTTTGCATAATAGGTTGGAGTGATGGTATTCTTTTCCATATATTGCCTCCCCCCCCCCATTAATTCGCTAAAGCCACATTCATTCGTAAGACGGGGGCTCTATTCGTAGAGGGTGGGTTGGGTCGGATAGATGAAGCTGCTTGGCGTCTTCGGCCGCCTACTCAATATCGATCGTAGAGTTTGAAGTGGTGATATCCTGCCCGCCCTTAAAGAAATGAATGGGGGGGTGGGTATAAATGACAGCTTAAACTAGGTGTCTTTCATGAGGTTTTCCCTTTCAATGATGACTTGATCAGGTAGGTAGGCTAATAAGCGGTAGCTGCTTAGTATCATCAATCTCTTCGTACTGCTTGCTTTATTGATTGAGTGTGCAACCCTTCCCTTACGCAAAGGAAAGGGAGAACCTTGAATGAATAAGAAAGGGTGGTGGGTCGATTTAGGCTCCTTCCCTTCCACTGCATAGCCTTTCCCCGAGGTCCTGAGCGGCAGCAGGCACTACGAGCCCTCTGTCCCATGCATATAACCTCAGGATGCGTGGTTCACTGGTTCCACCGGAAACTCTCATTTGCCGAAGCATAGTGCGCTTCAAGTTATCCAATTCCAAAACTTCTATTAATTCCGTACGTATAAGATAGGGTATGGGATAAACCGATCCGCAAGGTTATACCCCTCGACTATAGGTGGTAAGGTATAACCGATAGGTTTCACCTCAAAGTGCCTAGTCCCAGATCAGGTTTTCTTATTGATTATTAAGGGCCCTTTCCTTTGCGTAGAGGGAAGGGGAAGGGAAGGAGCGTTAAGAGGGAAGGGGAAGGGAGCGTTATTTGAATGGATAAATGAAAGACTCCTATCTTCGTTCGAAGGAAGTGCTTAGCCCGGATCGGGATAACCTTAGCGGAGCTGCCGACGGCAGGCCCCCCGTCCGAAAGGGTACATGCGCTAGCGATCAGCGCATGTACGTACAGGGGAGTTGTTGCCTTCCCCCCCGGAGCCAGGCGCGCCCCTCGCGTTCATGATATCTACATTCAACTGTGCCCCGGAGACACGGTCGAAGCACGCCCAGTGTGCTCCTTTCGCGACATGCTCTGGTCCCCCACCCAAATGAATGGACCAAAAAGAAATGAAAGGTTATCCCAACCCCGGTTCAAATTAGAAGGGTTTACCAGGACCTTACCTGAGCTAGATAAGGAAGGGATAACCTTATCTAGCTCTTTGAGGGGAAGAAATATGAGTCATCCCTTAGAGCTCAGGTAAGTGCTTCCATCGGGTCTTCTGGCGGGCGAATAAGTCGTGTCCGTCCTGCCGCATCTGCAACGTCCCCCTATCTATCCATACGAAAGGGCAATTCACTCGGTGACTTTCGCGGTCGCCCTCACTAAACCGACTTGGATCTGAACTACGAGTCAGATTCAGTCTGACTGAAATCGGATTGACTTTTCGTGCCGTATTTTACCTTTTCCCCTTTCTCCCCGGCCCGATATAGGTTCTCGGAGGTTTTCGTTTCCCTGCAGAGGCAAACTCTCCAGATTTATGCCCAACCTTTCCTTCAGTGATCTTGCAACGAGCAGGAGTTTTTCCGTTATAAATTTGTACAAAGCAATCAACTGATTCTGGCAAAATGGGAGATCTACGTGACCGAATTTTCCTGCTAGAAATATTCTCCCTCTTGCTCCTCATTTTCGACGAGAAAGCATCGACGAAACTGCCCTTCCATATAGATCGTCGTGGCGCAAACTGATTTCTGCGTCTCCCCACTACTGTTCGAAATCCAGCTTTGGTGGGCTTTCCCCAAGGTGACACCGAAGGTCTACCTCCTTTCGTGCGTCCTTCACCTCCTCCATGGGGATGATCCACCGGATTCATAGCAACACCCCGAACAATGGGGCGTCTGCCTAACCACCGGCTTTGTCCTGCCAAGCTTCTCTTCCGTGCACCATGGTTGGGATTGGGAACTATACCAATAGTGGCTCGGCATCGGGGATCTATGAGTTTTTCAACACCCGGAGGTAACCGCACAAGACATTGTGGTGCATTCCCGGGTTTATTCATTGTTTGAGCGAAGGTTCCTGCAGCTCGAGTCGGCTTTGCGCCTTGACCTGGATTACATTCAATATTATGTACCCATGTTCCTATACGTATATCGGCGGATGGTATGCAATTTCCTACTTGATAATGCGGATCGAGTATGTCGTATCTATAAGCCTGGGGGCGTGGCCAAGAAGCAGCCCGCTGACTGCTACTATGACTATGACTATTCTCTTTCCCTTCCACCTGGCCTTCATTCGCTGCTGTGCGAACAAGGAAAGGTAAGGTATGGGCTATCAAATTATGGGGTTGGTGGTAGCTGCCTAAGTTGAACGAGGTCGAAGGTTTGGACCAATCGCAATTCGTCACCATCTTGCCTGCTTCCGATTGATGACCAGCTAATATATAAGTGTTGACCTAAGCCGCCGCACCATCACTGCGTGTGCCGGGGCTCGGCTCCCGGACCGTACGTGGGCTGCCTCATACGACTCTTCCTAAGACCCAATTTGTGTGTGTGTAGGTTCATAATTTGTTACGGAAATGTAGATCTATAGTTCATTCTGGGATGACCTCCATAGGGTGAGGGTGAGCTTGCCGAACTCTCGACACAAGGCCGCCATCGACTCAGCCGAGGTTACGAGGGTGAGGGTGAGCTTGCCGAACTCTCGACAAAGGAGAGGTAACGAACTAATGAGATCTATTATATATATATGTAATTACGCTCTATCGAATCCAATCACCGTACTTCTCTGAATGAGAAGTCAAAGGAACGTAGTCGCTTGTCCGCATCGGGCAAGGTCTTACCTTCATGCTCAGGTCATACCTTGGAAAGAGAACCGCCGCCAACGGTAAAAGGGCCAATCTCTTAGGGAGAAAGTACTAAACCGCCGCCAGAGGCGAAGCCGAATGAAGCCGAAGAGGCTGGGATAGAGCGCAGCTGCACTTTCTTTTCAGTTGCTTTTGTAAGGTTTCGTTCGTCGGGTCCGGCTCTCCCTTAGTATTCTCGAAATAACCGGGTCAGGAAGATCAAGGAACAAACTACTGGAGCCAGGCAGGGTGCATCCTGGCAAGCTCCTTTAGTTCTACCCTTACTTAATCCATAATTAATACTATGGGGAGCTCACTATTCAAATGAAAGACGATTATCCAATATAAAATCCCACGTACCTAACGAGAATGGCACAATTTAGAGTCAGTTTTTCTCCCCTCCCATCCCCATCGGATTCGTCAAAATTGGGGATCTATCACGCACGTTTCGCATGATATCCCCCAATTCAATTTTTACCAATCCAATCTTTCATTGGCGGACATAACATATATGGATACATCTACATATATGTACCTAGATACAGATATAGAAATATAAAGATACACATCTATATCCATATCCGTATCTAGATAGGTATATATCTACATCCACATATAGATGTTCCATACATCTATATCTATCTATTTAGATATCTATGCAGATATAGATCCATATCTATACAGATCCATAGATATCTACACCTAGATACCTATACATATGGAAATAGATCCCTGTATAGTATCTATCTCCATATATCCGGATAGATATATAGATGGATAGATACGAAGTCTATCCATGAGCGACCCCGATCAAAGGTAGTAGTTGTTCCGGCCACGTTCGGTCCTGCTCCGAAGGGGAAGGTTAAGATCTTTCAATCTTATGTCGTGAGGGATGTGACCTATGTCAGGTCCATAAGATACCACAGCTTTCGGTGTTCTATGATTGACCTCCGAGTAATGAGTAGGTAGTTCGATTCCTCTGATTCTTATCTTCCTGGTATCGCAAGAAGGGGATTCAGAACAATAAGTTGAATCGCTACATAAATTTCCGTTATTAACAATAAGACTCATTGTTCGAGTAGGAATCCGGGTTTTTCCGTTCCTTCTCTTCAATAATAGTAAGAATTCGGAATGATACGAATTTCTCTTCATGTTGTTGTGCTCGGCGAATAAGCTGCCTAAGCATACTCCTTCTGATCTAGAGGGATTTATCCTCTCTAAGTCTTTTTCTTGCATGGAAGAACGCAACTGGTGCGAAAACCAGGATTTTGGTAGGAGGCGGCACCCTTTTTTTTTATCCAGTAGGCGGAACCATCTTGTTTTGGTTCTTCTCCACATTCTTTCCGGGTGATCTGGAAATTTTCCCGCTATTTTATTTACTGATATTTCGATATGGGAATATTTCCTCACTTTTCTCCCCATGGTTCTGACATAATTCTCTTCAATAGATATTGGATCACCGCGGGACACTTTAGAACGAGTTATGTTACCCATTGAATTATTCACACGAATCTTTCGGTGACTTATCGGCTGCCTCGCTTGAGGAATAGTTTCACGGAAATGAAGACAAACCGGGATGACGTCCGATCTTGTTTCTGGATTGAGTGGAAAAGGTATATGTGAAGCTCGTTCTGTCCCTTCGTGCATCTCTGTGATGGGTAAATTTCCATGAGAAAGGGGCGACTTTCGTATGGCTTCTAATTTGATGTAACTGTGAAAATTCTGTCTCGGAGAAAGATTTTTCCTAATAGATCTTCTCTTGCTTCTCGATCTTCGGGGAATGCGGCATTGTATTCTTGTCAGTTTTTTGTTCCGAACATTTTCTGGAGGTGGACGACGAGTTTTAGATCTTAATGCGGGCGTATCTCGCTGGATCGGTCTTTTTCATTAACCGCATCGCGTATAACGGGAATCGGACCCATATCCTCTGCTGCTTCATCGGATGATTTGCTAGACCTATATCTATCCGCCTTTTTCTCTCGAAAGGGTGTGATGAATGGATAATAACCCGCCAGCGTCGAGTGTCCTCTTCCTATCACTCCGGGAGATATCTTCACCCAACCCAGTGAGTGGTTAAAGCCGCTTCATGACCACTTACTCAACTAAACGGATCGATGATTCGAGCTACGATCCCATACGACGCTAAAGCGTAATTACATATATAATATATGCATTATCTTCCTCCCGCTCGGCAATAACAAGTCTTTCCCTCACCACGAGCGATTTAAATACTAAGTAGAATTAGCTTTGTAATTGTAATGTTTAGCAATTAGATTCCAATACGTGAATATCGCTTTATTTAAGCAATCCTTGAGTGATTCCGTCCACCCACCATGCATGGGAAAGAGACCTGACCAGCCCATTCTCGTTTCCCCATGCACTTACGAATGATGAAAGTAAGTTCCTGGCTCTCAGAAGCAGTAAAGTTCGCACTGGTCTGGGCCTGGGGGGTGGGTAAAGATCGAAGGGGGGATTTGGTTACAATTCCTATTGACGCTAGCTACCTATCGGATCTAACAACCGGTGAAGAGAGAGAATGATCCTGGAACATGAAGAAGCATCGCGAATAGACATCTCGTTTGTGAGGCCACTTGCGGGCATTTTCTGCTACTTACTAGGGACGTATCCACGACCAGTGCTATTCGGACC
>JAXQQM020075268.1:0-40000 GCA_034641835.2 Pinus albicaulis | reverse complement strand
GCGCCTACACCTAATGGCTTAAGCCGCTGTTACCATTTACTCGCTGACCCATTATGCAAAAGGTACGCCGTTAGGGTGAGCCGCGTGCAGGTCAACCCAACCCTGAGCTTTGCTCAGGTATTTGAAACAAATAGAGGGACGGAGTCACTCACTCATTCATATGGGTGAGGGTCTTTCCGGTCAGATTAGACCCTGAGAATCTTACCCGCAGCTTCGCTCCTTTCCCCCGGAGGGTAAAGCAATAAATGACTCTCCCTCGACCTCGTAACCTCGGTCGAGTCCGGGCCTCACCATATGAATAGTGAGACCCTACCGGGCCTACCGGGCCTGGCCTTATGGTCGAGCCTGCTTACGCATCCTTCGACTGATTGTTCGCATCGGATTTCTTTCTATTGCACTCCCTTTCCTAGGGTTCTTTTCACCTTTCCCTCACGGTACTTGTACGCTATCGGTCATTGAGGAATACTTGGGCTTAGAGGGTGGTCCCCCTTTCTCGCTACGAAGCGATCCTAATTCAAACACGCTGCGTTTTACTTACAGAATCGAACCATGGGACTCTCTACAGGGCTATCACCTTCTTTGGCCAGATCTTCCAACCTTTTCATTCACAATTCTGCCTACCGGGCAAAGCACCGGCCTGGTTCTTCCATCATCCAATGAACTGAAATGAATCACGCCGAGAAGGCAAGGCTAGGAAAATGAGACCAAGATCGAAACGAAAACCTCCGCTGCTTAGTATTTGCCCAATCCGCTTTCGCTCGCCGCTACTAACGGGGTCTCGGTTGATTCCCCTTCCCATAGCTACTTAGATGTTTCAGTTCGCTAAGTCTTTCAAGTCAAAGGAGCGCGGACTAGCCACGGGGCTTGGATACGGTTTCCCGATCGGAGATCCATGGATCACGGACGGTATCTCCCCACGGCCTTTCGCCTTTGGAAGCGTCCTTCCCTCTCAATGCCCGGGCATCCATCCGATGCATTCTTTCCGATACAGCAGGCATTGAACCTGCTTCACACCGGGGATTGGGGTGGGTGGGTAAATAGTATTCGATGGAGGCCTTTTGGTCGAGTGTGCTAACGCACCCATCAATCGATCAATCACGAAGGACTGAAACTTGTCCGTGATTCCAGTTATGAATGAGATATGTCATTATGCATTCATTCATTATATACGTAATTACGCTTTAGCAGATAATGCATATATTATATATGTCATTATGCCATGAATGATAGATCGATTTCGCTCACTTCTGCCATTTCTTCCAGTCATGATGCGCTTTAAGGCTCGACCATAAGGCCCGTTAGGGTGAGGGTGAGCTTGCCGAACTCTCGACAATGGAGAGGTAACGAACTCTCGACTTCAGGCCACCATCGGCTCAGCCGAGGTTACGAGGGTGAGGCAACGAACTCTCGACTAAAGGCCGCCATCGATTTCTCGCTCACCTTCCCTAAAAAGGTGAGGGTGAGCTTGCCGAACTCTCGAGCCTGAGCCGCCATCGATTTATCGCTCGACCGATAGGGGAGGGCCGTCATCGCCGCCATCGATTTATCGCTCGACCGACAGAGGAGGTCGAGGGCCGCCATCAATTCAATATATTATATATGTAATTATGCATTCATGATCGATTTCATGACACCAAATCATGCATATATTATATATGTAATTATGCTTTAGCAGAAAATGCATATATTATATATGTAATTACGCTCCTACCTACAAGCCCTCTAACCTGCCAAGCCAAGCCATCGAACCATCCTATTGTGGATGATTTTGTCACCCTCCTAGAGACAGCCTAGAGTTGCCATAGACCAGTGCCTAGGACATCTTAATATAGCAAGGAGTCCTTTATAGTTTGGGTTGTCAATCCAAGGGACTCACCTACTATCTCTTGTTCTAAACAAGGAAATTAAATTAGATTGAATGGGTCCAATTTCTCTCTCAGAGGCTGATACAAGGATAGGAGTAATGTAAAGACATCATGTAAAACTTCAGCATGAAAGTATCAGACAGTTAAGAGACCGCTTACTGTAAAGAGGGCCGATTCAAATAATATATCACAGAAATCAAATATTAGGATGTGCAAGCAGTGAGGAAATATAAGAAGATATTACTGGCAGAAGGGCGCACCAATTTACGAATCCTTAAGCCACTAATATAGCAGAAATTATGAAAAGAGTGAACATGGAACAACATATCACTTCTAGGCCTATTTAAAGCGCTTGACTAATTCCAGAAAGGGCACCACTTAAGATGAATCCTTACTGCAAACTAGTGAGCCACTCACATTCTAGAACATGATACAAGAAGAAAATTTGCATGAAAAGAGATGATATATTAACACATAAGAAAAGTTACATACTGTGAGATACCAAAGACCAGAATCCTCAATACAGTCATAACCCCTCCTCACTGAGACCCTACGGGCTCTGAAACTTCATACAGAAATGTTACAAGATGAATACAGTAATCTTCTCGCTGCACAGTTTGCTGACAGGAATCTGGAACCTCTACAATGTCTTATTTTTTAGTACTTATAGAGAAGACAGAAACTTCCCGAGGAGGAGGAAAACGAGGCACAATTAATGACTCAGTTTGAAACCCAATGGCGGAAAACATTCGCGCCTTCTCTTATGAATGACTGGCTATAAATGATGGTACTGAACATCCTGTTCAAGAAATAAATGCTGGGAGATAAAATCTCCTTATATACAAGATGGGAGTAATAAAATATATACAATTTGTTGCCCGCGGCTGAAAGGAAATCTGCTGCCGTAAGAGATTTGGAACAATCTGGATTTAAGTACTGTACTCTCGGCTTTTGGCTATGGATTTGAATCCTGGATCTTTAATGCGGGGTAGACGCATCCGGAGAGTTCTGAGAGTTCATATCCCTGTCTTCTTTAATGGTGGTCATCTCTCCCACCTACCCTCGGCTCCTTCCTTTAATTGCTGCCAATATGGTCTGTCCTTTGTTATGCTCTAGATTTTTCAATTGAGGCGGAAAATTAAAGCGCCAACAAAACCAAATTAAAACTTGCAAAACCCGCAAATCATTAGAGAAAAACGACTCGGCGATATGGAGTGTGATTACAACAGCGGCCATGAAGTCGGTAATGCATTTTAGGCGAGACATTGAGAGGACGTAGGGTGACAGGAAACACATGAACACAATGAAGAAACGGAGAGTGACGAGGCAGAAAACAATGGGGCGACAATGAATGAACGGGCTAAGGGTTCATAAACCATGACACGTCATCAGGACACACGAATGGTGGAGGAAGAACGCAGCGTACACTTGTGAAATATGATGACACGGCCACAGGAGGTGGGACCCGAATCGGCAATCGGAATCGGAAAGCAGAGTGGGTAGAGCGGGAGTGGCACATCTTTTATGTTCCGATTGCGATTGAAAACAGGGCTGCGATCAACCCAGGACCGTTCGATCTCGAAACAAGATCAACGGCTGCGCTTGCATCAGAGGGAAATAAAGTGGTGGAGCTATGAAACCGCCGATCGACTGCGCGCGGACCCACCATAGAGGTTGATTGCCGCACCGTCGATTTGAGCTACATCGGTTGGCCAGTATTGCATTCGATTGTTAAAACAGTAGGCCCCTTCTTGCTTTGAATTGTGGTTCTCTGACCTGGGTCATATGGAGGCCGAAGCTGGAGGGAGCCAAAATCTTAAAGGATCGGCCCGATTGTCTAAATTTGGGTTTTGAACTACTGCGATGCAGGTTTTCGGGCGGAGATAGTAGCATCAAGCAGGGTCATGGGGTTTTAGGCTACGGCAGGGATGAATATGTACAACACATCCAATAGCTATAGATCAGGGAGAGCGGGTAGATCGAGAGACTTTCAGTGAGAAGGGACTAGAGAGGAGATATACATTCAGAGAAGGCAAGTAGGGCCTTTAACCTTAGGTCTAGAGCTAACAACCCACCAAGGATGAAGGCATTGTCACAGGTACTTTTATGGTAACCCGTTCACCCCATGAATGAGTGCAGCAGCGATCGAACCAGCGTATAGTTCATGAAACAGGAACAAAATAGACCTCTATCACTAGAAAGGAAGGAGGACATGGAGGGATGGATATATGAATTTCAATTATATCCACCTCTAAGTAGCTGGACCAGGACAAAGAAGGACCAAGGGAAAAGGCGCCGACCCACCCCAATTGATCAATAGGAAACTCTGCTAGCTCACCTAACAACACTAGCTTTGGAATAGACACACCTGATTACCTGTATTACACCCTTCAGACCAAGACAACGAACCTTGAGCTTCAGGATTTAGATGCTTCTTTTGTATGCAAACAACTTAGCATCCTTATTCTTGTTAGTATACCTCCTTACAATTATTCTTACCTCATTACGGGCCGCCCAGGCAGCTCTCCGTCTTTATTTATTTCCTGACCTTACCTGGCCTCTTGTTTTCATATTCTTGGCTTCTACCAGGAGTGATATAATTCTCTGGCTTCTCTAGCTTGGAAAGCTGCTTCTCTACACACTATTAAACATTACCCCATTAGTTGCTGCTTACCCATTCTCGCCTATGAACCCACCCTACTTGCTTGCGAATTATTGCTACAGGTAGATTAGTTATTAGTATATTGTACACGTCTCCCCCCATAAGTGAGTAGCTGCTTGAATCCAACCCAGTTAGTTAGTGGGCAACAGGTTAGTTAGTGGACAATAGCAGGGAGTAGCGTTCCGTAGTTGATGCCTATCCCTCAGACAGATTTACTACTTGCCTCCTCGCTTAACCCACTTAGGAATCATCTCCCAACTTACAGCGAGCGGATCGGGGATGGAAGGAAGGACATAGAGCTGTTGGACAATAGAACGGGTGGGTATATGGGGCACACAAGCTTCAATCACACCTTCTTGCTTGAGGCGAGCGAGTATCGGTAGCTGCTGCTCTTTGACTCTGCCTACCTTTACTTCCTAAGAGCTACTTTCTAATATTTGATAAATACCTACTTCCTAATAGTACCTTACTAATAAAGAAGAATTCCTTACCTTATAGAGGGAGTTGGGTCTTTGTCTGCAGCTAAGGGTGCAAAGGTTCTATCTCCGTCCTATATAGAATCCTGATACTTACCCTTTGGGGTCTACGGGGTTTAGGGTTTCTCTGGTGTTATATAGGGGTCATATTGCTAATGATTTGAATGCCTAACTATGGGTTTTCTAGAAAATATGGGTCTATTGGGGATTTGGGAAACCCTGGTTTATTATATCTAAAGCCTATGTAGAATGGGGTTTGATGAGCCTTTTCGAACTGGGATACGTAGGGCTTGTTTTCATGGATTTTGAATTAGTGTTATAGCCCTTTTTGTTAGGGTGGTCCTAATGGTAGTCCCCCCTGATACCCCCCTTTCCTGTAACCGGTGTGCTTCTGCTCCCTCTCTTGGATCGAGGCTCCCTGGGGTTCCCTGCCTCCTGGTGCTCTGGGTTCCTGGCTCATCGGGGTAGTAGGGGTGACAGCATCTCTGATTGTTGGTGATGGATTGATGATGGTTGAGATGAGGGACGCCCTGAGATTGACCAACGGGAAATCGAGCCAGCTCCGTCAGTGTAGATCACAGATCTCCACGGCTAACGCCCCTCATCGCAGTGGTGGGTGTAGCTAGCTGTTGGTTAGCCTCTGTCCTCTGGCCAATGGTGAGAGCCCATGGTAAGAGCCTATGGTAAGAGCCCACGGCCTATGGTAAGAGCCAATGGTAAGAGCAAGAGTAATAGCAGTGGTTCAAGGACAGTTCTTTCCTTAAATCCTTAAAGGGTAGTCCTTAATGAGAGATAGGTAAGTCCCAAAACTCTTATTTCTAGGAGCCATGATGGTTGAGTGAGTCAAGAGTAAGAGCTCTAGTGAGTTCGTCAAGCCAATGAAAGTGATGTCAAGTCCAGATCGATAGATCTCGATGTAAAGGCAATGAACAGATCGATATATCTCGATAGCAACAAGCCAATCAATTCATAAAGGCCAGACACTCCACTCTTAAACTACGTCTTTCATCAAGCCAGTCCAATAAATGAATAAAGGCTGTGTCCCTCTACTTACTCTGAAGCTTCCTACTCCAGCAGGGCAACCAATCTTTCCAATATTCGATGTGTAACTTCGTTCCTACTACCGATCTACCCCGTCTCGCAGTCCCTTCGACCTTTCGTTGCCAGTCTAAGTTGAGTCTATCGAGTCCTTTGCACAGACCGAATCATCATACATAAGTCAAGAGACAAATGCATAAGGATTCTTATTATACGATGCAATCTCGATTCCATGATGTGATTAAATGCCGTAATATATTCTGTAATATCTAGTATTCCATGATGCAGTGTTATCCATGATGTTTCCATGATGCACTCTTCTCGTTTCCATGGTGTATTCACTCCTCTCCTCATTGGATGATAGCATGGTATATAGAAATATATCTGGTTTCCTTGTTGGTAATTGTTGTAGCCTTCCCGGTTCAATTCGGGGTTTCCGGGGCTGCTGAAGCTAACCAACTCCAGATAGAGAAGCCACAAGATAGAGAAGTAGTTCATATTCAACCATTATTCCAAGCTAATTCATTCCTAATCCTTTTTGAGAAGCAAGAGGTGTAGGGGTTTGGGTCTTCGTCGGCAGCTGGGGGTTCAGGGATCTCCCCGAGAATCATCCTTCTAATCTACCTTTCTTGGTCAAAGGTACAAACTTTCTTACGCTTGCTCGACCAAAGATAGAGCAAGGATAAAAACTGTTATGCCTTCCTATTTACTGGATCACACCATTGAGTGCTTCCAAACCAAGAACCAGTAGCGATCAGCGAACCGTCCCCCTCCAACAGATCAGTTGTCAAGGGTTGATTTGAACAGCGAATCTCTCGACAAATCTACTAATATCTGCCTCTTACGCTTCTTCTGGGTTCACTGATTTTGATACTGACCTGCTTGCTATCCGAGCGGATAAAAAAAGAACCTACCTGCAGAAGCAAGGGCAGCTAGCTAGCTTAAGGACCAAGGGCAGCTTAAGTACCACCAGCATATGATCTTTTTGCCCGACCAGTTTATCCAGGACCAGCGGCTCTAGGCCAGCCCTCGATCCCAGATTCAAGATCCGTCTACACCGGATGAGGCGAGCTAATTAAGCATATATAGCTGGGGTGGCTTAGCCAGTTCAACCAGCGATAGCTGTTGCAGTCAGGAGAGGTAGGCCAGTTATTATATCCGCTCCATTTATTTATCTCTCCGGTTTATGGGATTAATTGCAAGGCATGGCAGCTGCTGCTCGTTCGAGCTTATAAGTCCTTTAGTTAGTTCCTTCAAGATGAAGTGAGAGACCGACCGCCGCAGAGCTATTTCGGTCGGGTCCGGATCCGCCCCCAATCCCTTATCCGGGTTATTATCCGGCTCCACCAGCTGCCTTTATCAGCTGCTATGGTTCCCCTCCCGAATGCGAATCTCTTATCCGTAGTGGGATTGACCCCGGGATGGGGGTGAACCGGTCCTCGTGATGCGAGGAAGGGCTATCAACATCGAAGAAGGAATACGAAACTGGCCAGACTATCCGAATTTACCACCCAGGGAGGGACATAAATCACTAGTCCTCTTCTTCGGGAAAGACTTGTCCCGGTCTTGAACAGCGGATAAATATATCTTTCATCAGAATCTGTTATAAGTTATAATAAGAGCCTTAACCGGACTAAAGCAAGCTTCCCTCCTCCTCCTCGTTTCACCGACCGGTCCGAATAGGATCAAGAAGAGTTCTTCGCATCCGGAATAGCGGCAGCTTCAAATGAGTATTATTCTTTATTGGATTCGTAGGATCATTTCATAGCAATATGCTCCGATCCAAGGAGTAACCAATACTAGCAGCTCTCCTTGTCCTCGGACCCGGACGGAAGGTTGGACTCATGCTCCGAAGGAAGAACAACTACCGGCGTAAGAAAGACTAGTGGTTGGGTTCCCGCTAATATAGATTGAAGCCATTCCAGCGGATATTGATGGTTCTCGTTCCCGGTTTCTCCTTGGCCCAGCCATTCATGGATGAGGGATAGTCCCCTTGTCTGGCCTGCAATAAAAGAAGGATTTTGAGCTCCTCCAATTCTTGGATGGATGAACCCTTGCCTCGATCTGACTGTCCTTTATAAATACCTTTATTGGCTGCTCCGTCTTAAATTATTCCTTCCAGCCATTCGAACAAAGCAAGAGCAAGGCGGGGCTGGGTGGGGTTCTCCTCTGCCGAGATGAGGGGCTGGGGTCTTTAGCGTTAGTAGTCTTTCTTCGTTCACCCGTCCAAATGAGAGGAGCATCTTTCCGAAGGGGAAGGCCAGAAGAGGAATAAGAAAACTTGTGTTCATTCCAAGAAGACAACTTATAGCAGTAAGACAAGCATACCTCTCCCTTCATTCCTCGATCCGGTTGGTGATGACCAGCTACCCAGTCTGATTTCTGGTTCTTATTCCCGATATTGGGGGAAGACCAGCTTAGCCTGCTACATCAAAGATTCTTTCTGAGTCGGATATTAGTATAGATGGACTTCGGATGAGCCGACAACAATGACTCTCTCCGATGTCCGGGCGCCGGGCTGGTTTATGGCTTCATTCTGCGAGGAGAGGTTTTTCGATGCTTATCGAAGCGCTCCATCAAAGATGAGTTATTAAGTTTATTCTTTCAGGGTCTATGCCCGTACCCGGATGCGGCTGGCGAAGGAATGAAGCTACGAGACAGGCAGGGCAGATCGGGTCTATTCCTTCCATAAGGTAGGGTTGGTCAGCTAGTATTTATCCTTGATGGGATGGGTGATATAATGCTCGTGGATCTTGATCAACAGTCCATCATGACTCATGCACATTGGATAGTCTTGGGAGGGAGAGGTGCGCAAGCAGGCTCGACTAACAGGCCGCCATCAAGGAACTTTAGCGCAAAGACCAAAGCCCCCACACCCAATAGTAAATGAAACGAACAAATCCAGTCAATTGAAAGCTCCTCCAATCTATAAGGTAAGCTCAACCAAGCGCTATGACACACTCAACCCCCCTATCTGCCCATGGACACTATCCTACCCATTTATCATGCTTGTGATACCAATGCCAATGAAGACTAATTGATATACCAATGCCCAGAAAAAACCAATAGATACCAATGCCGGACCAATGAAGAGATTTATGATCACTAGCTTACGACCAAGAGCACTAGCTGACGACCAGATTCATGTCAAAGACTATTCCTATAATTCATTACGGGGATAAAGGCCATAGAATAAATTCCATTAAGATGAATTCATTGATTGCTTTGAAGTTTGAGGAGAATAAGTAGTACTGTACTCTTCAATCTAAGGTGGGCTCGGGGTTGTTCTCCTCTCCCGTTCGTCGGGGTCACCTATCGGCTCTATGGCAATGTCTGTTCTAAACCTATCTATTGATTCTGGTGCTATGGACAATGGCATCTATATACTTATTCTGATGCTATTATTCTTATTATGAAGCATAATTTGGATGCTAGAAAAGTGAATAGGTGCATCGTGAAGTAAGTGCATTTACGTAGATATCTCCGGGATTCATATTTGTATCTATCTCCTATACAAGCTAGCAAAAAAACTATCACTATAAAAGGTAACTTGGTGAACGAAGGATAAGTGCCTCATTGGTTCCATGCTATTTCCTATGCAAGCTATCATAAATCCTTCTTGGTTCCCTCTAATTCATTATTATAGGTTCCGTAGGCTTGATAGTGAACTAAAGAAAACTGGTGTATCCTTTTGGTTCATACCCAACTTATACTACTGGCTGCTCCCACTTGTTATTGCTTATACTACTGGCTGCTCCTACTTGTTATTGATAGTGAATGAACATAGATAGACTACTTGGTACTGGTTCTTCTTGAGAGTGATTGATATACGCCCGGTTATTTATAGTAAGTAACATGTACTTATTTCTAACACCTGGCTGGTTCTTTATAGTGAAATATGATGAAATACTAGATTGCTCCTGCTTTTTTTTCTTCTTGATCAGGAATTAGAATCTTCTTTTTCATGTAATGGAAGTCAGATAGAAGAGATTCTTTTCATAGTGATTTGTCCTGCTTCCCGTTATTATTATTGATAGTTCATGGTTGCATCATAATAAAATGTGTTTCCACGTGTTTTGATCCATGTGTTGCTATTGTTTGTCTCCATAACACTATACGGAGAAATTCCTGTTCTAAGTGTCAGTCTAGTAGGTAAGCTTAGTGAGAGTAATGGTTCAGTGCCATATCCTTCTTATTTCCAAAGAGTCTGATTTATGTTGATTTAATGTATAAGTAAGGATAGTTTGATGCCGCCAACCGTTTTGGTAGATATCAGACGAAGAACAAAGAGGGAGGGTCAGAGTGTAATTCGTTGTCACGTACATCATGACATAGTAATGCACTTAGTAATTAGAGCGGGAAAAGATTGAAAAGAATATGATCTAATCTATCTTGGGGAAAAGTAGTTCCTAATATAGTCTAGAAGGTCGACCAGCCAGTAGGTAGAATCGGAAAATAGCTTGGCCAGTCCCATTGCCTGCCGTAGTGGGTGGGTAGTAATTCCAGGAGGAAAGCGCCTAACCAAGGCGAAGTCTCAATCTTCTCTCCCGGCCTTTTCCCCTCTAGAGTTGCTGTGCCTGGCTCTCGGGTGAGCCCAACCTTTGTCGGTGGAGTGGAGCCTTACCCCGGTGTGGTTTGTGGTGTTCGGGAATCTATTTATATCCCGTTGGTCATAGGAGCATATACCATTATCGGTGGAGTGAATCGCTCATGCTGGACCGCGTTAGGAGTCAGTCGTTGATCCTCCGTCTCGTCCCTCCCTCCCTCTCTTACAGTGGGTATGGTCGTCGGTCGTAGGTGGACCGGGCTCTAACTCTTGTTTTTGAGTATGATCTATTTTGAGCATAAAATGCCCCTCACCCATATGAATGAGTGAGCGACTCCGTCCTTTCGAATGCCGGCAGCCTTCATATTCATATATTATATATGTCATTACGGTCATGATCGAATTCATGACGATCTCCCTGCCTGAATGAGATAGGTCATTACGCTTTAGCAGATCATGCATATATTATATATGTCATTATGCCATGAATGATAGATCGATTTCGCTCACTTCTGCCATTTCTTCCAGTCATTCATTATATATGTAATTCCCATCGAATGATAAGAAAGCGTAATTACATATATAATTAGAGATATCTTTGTATACGATATTAGGTATGGATCGATGATTCGAGCCTAAAGCGTAATGACGGCTGAAGAAGCATGTTTTCAAATTCTCTCTATATACGAGATTCTGGTACGATCTATTATGAGAGCCTAAAGCGTAATTACATATATAATATATGCGTTGAAGAAGGATTGATCTACACTACTTCCCTCCCGCTCAACTACAAGGATTACTCCCAGCTACTCTCTCTTGGAACTACAACAACCCCAATCCCACCTCTCTATCTTAGCTGATGACAGAAGCACACATTCAGACTAACACACAGCTCAGACTAGCCTTCTGATCCACTACTACCCATCTCACCTTCTACCCATCTAAACATACCAGTCGAAGAACCAGTTTAAGAGACAGCATCAGTAGCAAAACGAGCAAGCCTGGTATAAGCGGTATAAGTATGATGGATGGGCTAGATGTTCTGTATGTTTAGAGGGATACATAGAGTTCATCCTTTCCTCTATCTATATTTCAATATAGATGTTACCACGAAGTAGGCATCGGGCTTTCTTTCAGTATCAGTTACCAGTTCAGGTACCACGAAGTGGGCTTTTACGAGGAGAATATCTATAAGAGATAGGACCTATTAGAATGAGAAGAGAGAACCTATTAGAATCTTTCAGCTTCCTTTTCTTGATAATAATCTTTCTTTTTCTTTCTTCTTTCCCAATCGACAGAGTCATAATATATCCATCTGGACCTAGAATCCTGCTTCTTGGTTAACAGATTAAACCCCCGCCTTTGCCCTTGAGTTTGAGAATATGTCTGGCTCTAAATAAGAGAAACCACTTTATACTATATCCACTGTCTGAGGTAGTGCGCATGAAGCTAAACATGCTTCATCTTACTGTGTGACCGGGTTATGCTTGTATTGCACTTTTATTGTCACAATACACTGTAGTTCAATTTATATTAGGGAATATAAGCTCACTCATCGGGGTGCGAATCCATATTGCCTCAGTTCCAGCATTCACTGCTTTGTATTTAGCTTCAACGGTGGATAAGGAAACAACTTTGTTGCTCTTTACACGACTAAACAATTGGACTAGATCCAAGATGAAACACATATCCAGAAGTTGACTTCCGGTCTTCCATATCACCAATCCAATCAGACTCTTTGTATTTGACTCATTGATTTGAGTGTCTGCTAAAATCGAAAATACGAAGACAAATTGGTTGGAAGGTCCCTCTAACTTCGTCCAGTGAAAGTGTCGGGTACATATGTTGGAGGAGGAGCATGATCTGTGGGACTTCATTGAGAAACTAGGTGTAGAGCCGACCGATCCAGCCTTGACTCTTATTGCCTCCTTTAGTTCTGCTACTGGTGATTGGTGATCGCTTTCACTCGGTAAACTTAATTCGGGACTAGGGAAGTAGTTACTGGAGCAACTAAAACAAGCTATGCCCCTATCCCCGCTAATGATGATGGTTCTTAAGCTTCTACCTTTCCCATTACTATAACCTTTTCCCCTGCTAGATCATTTACTGGTACTAGGTCATGGAAAGTTGGTAGGGCTACTTACTGTAGCCAACAACCACTGAAATTCATTATCTTTGGACAAGGGAAGGTATTGAGAGAAACGAAATACTTGCCGTTTAGGCAAGGAAAGCCAATAGCCAAAACATTATCTATATACATCACATACACACATCATTGAAACGATCATCACTGCATTTTTCTCATATATTCATCAAGAGACAAAGCTTCTAGGTCACTTACCCAATATTTATATAATTACAACCTAACAACCTAGAAGGGAAACTACTGAACAGCGGGGAGACCACTGAACTTGCTAACTTCTTGATTGGTGGCATCGGTCCTTGCTTATAGCCGAAATGGTGGGATGATTATAGGTTATATCTACAGTAATAACTGAGGTGGTGGCCAAATTAAAGACTAGAGCCCTCTCCTCGACCTCGTAACCTCGGCCGAGTCGATGGCGGCCTTTTGTTCTTCGCGTTGATGGCGGCTTTTGGGGCCCCTCCCCCTCACCATATGAATAGTGAGTGACTCCGTCCCTTCTTTGGTCGGGAGCCGCCATCGTTCGTAACCTCTCCGGTTGTCGAGAGTTCGTGCCCACCCCTCACCCCTCCCCCAAAAGAGAGTTGTTCGTCCGACATGCCCCCTCACCTTTTTAGGGAAGGTGAGCGATAAATCCCTCACCATATGAATAGTGAGTGACTCCGTCCGTTGTCGAGAGTTCGGCAAGCTCACCCTCACACGTTACCTCACCATCGGAATAGTGAGTCCCTACCGGGCCTCTCCTCGACCTCGTAACCTCGGCCGAGTCCCTCGACCTCGTAACCTCAGTCGAGTCCCTCTTCTTTTAGTTCTTCAAGTTCCTCTCCCTCACTACTTCGGTCGAGTCCCTCTTCTTTTAGTCGAGAGTTCGTTACCTCACCCTCCGGGCCTCTATTTTGGGGCCCCTCCCCCTCCTTTGGTCGGGAGCCGCCATCGTTCGTAACCTCTCCGGTTGTCGAGAGTTCGGCAGGCTCACCCTCACCCCCTCCCCCAAAAGAGAGTTGTTCCTAACCATATGAATGGTTAGCGTTAACAATCCTCTCCCTCACCATATGAATAGTGAGTCGATGGCGGCCTTGTGTTCTTCGCGTTGATGGTGGCTTTTGGGGCCCCTCCCCCAAAAGAGAGTTGTTCGTCTCCTCACACGTTACCTCTCCGTTGTCGAGAGTTTGGCAAGCTCACCCTCACCCTACCGGGCCTTTAGTCGAGTCCCTAACGGGCCTAACCATATGAATGGTTAGCGTTAACACTCCTCTCCTCGACCTCGTAACCTTGGCCGAGTCCCTACGGGCCTGTTGGTCGAGCCCCCTCACCATATGAATAGTGAGCCGATGGCGGCCTACTGTCGAGAGTTCGTCGATGGCGGCCTTTTGTTGAGTCACTTAACGTCCCTCACCCTACCGGGCCTACCGGGTCGTTTGATGGCAGCCGTTGTCGAGAGTTCGGCAAGCTCACCCTCACACGTTACCTCACCTTATGAATAGTGAGTCCCTCTCCTCAACCTCGTAACCTCGGCTGAGTCCCTAACGGGCCTTGTGTCGAGAGTTCGTTACCTCACCCTACCGGGCCTCTCCTCGACCTCGTAACCTCGGCCGAGTCCCTTCGGGCCTTTAGTCGAGAGTTCGGCAGGCTCACCCTCACCCCCTACCGGGCCTACCGGGTCGTTTGATGGCAGCCGTTGTCGAGAGTTCGGCAAGCTCACCCTCACACGTTACCTCACCTTATAGTCGAGAGTTCGTTCCTCTCCTTTTTGTCGAGTCACTTAACGTACCTCACCCTACCGGGCCTCTCCTCGACCTCGTAACCTCGGCCGAGTCCCTTCGGGCCTTTAGTCGAGAGTTCGGCAGGCTCACCCTCACCCTACCGGGCCTTCCTCGCACATTACTTCACCCTACCGGGCCTTACCTTTCTCGCAGTGAAGTCCATCTCTTACCTTTCTTCTTACCTTCTCCCTCCTTCGAGCGAGTGTATCTGGCTGGCTAGGGGATCCTGTGGAGGCTGTGCCCTGATGGACGCAAATAAACTGGCACTTAAAGGAAGGCAGGCGTGAGGGGGCGTGGGAATTGATGTCCGCAATCCCATACGAAGTGTGGCGATGAGGCATGTGAAAGGTGGCGTGCGCTCTTTGTGATTTGATATCATTTGGCAAATATCGCATTGTTCTAAACCCCAAAATTAGGCGGCTTGACGAAGTGAAACAAATAGGACGAAAGATGGAACGAAACACTAGGTGGCTCAACATGTGGTGAAAAATAGATCAACGAGTTGGTTTCGAACCAACATGGGAATGCGGATCTAGCCGACGAAATTGGAATAGAAGATCTAAACTTGTAATGGAATCTCAATCCGATCTTTCTAAGTTGAGTGAAAGAAGTTCAGGTAGGCAAAGTACGGTAAACCAAAAAACCACCAGGCGTGGTCAATGAAACCAGGGTTGCACCTCGAATAGAAGAGAAGCATCCAATCGGGCAAAGAAGGTCCGAGGTCAGAGCGCTGAACGAGGAGGAGCGTGACAACATACTGACTTGGGCGGGCGAGGCTTTACATTGGGCCTAGAGCGAGCCCGGCGGCGGTCCAAAAACACCGATCAATCCTAAACCCAGCGAGAACCTTTTCTGGAACCTAGCTAGCCTTTGAGACCTGGAAACCGAATATATGCCAAGGTCCCTTTCGAAATGCCAACCTTGCAGCGTAAGGATCTTCAAGCTCTATTGTAGTTCCACACATCAATATAAGTAGGTTTCCTCTCCCTTATGGTCGAGCCTGCTTGCGCATCCTCGAATTAACAACCTTGGGTAAACTCTATAAGGCGGCTCCGGAGCATCAAATACTTCACGTGTTGCTACGGTTTTAAGGTATAGCCTACCTCTAAGCTAACGTTATTTTCAAGGTTGGTCGAATCAACTAAAGGTTTGATCGAATCATTAAAGGTTGGCGGCAAGCGGCATCCATCCATAAGGTAGGTGCCGATCGGGGGTTGATGAATGAGAGGAGATGAATGGAGATAAAGATCGAAGCTGGGCTGGATTGCTTGCGGGGGCTCTGCCTAGGAGGAAGCTTCAGGCCAGGAAGAGGATAAAGGGAGCTTGGGCAAGAGCATAAGCTATCCGATCTTCGTTCTACCTATGAGGGTGGCGTAACGTATTGATACAGGAGTAATTCGAGGAAAGAGGAAAGATAAGATCGAGTAAGTCGGGAGAGACGTTGGCTGCTGTGTACCGACCACCACGATTAGGAACGAACCAGCGGTGTTCCAACCAAATGGGGAATCTTGTTAAATCCATAGACAGACACCCATCTCCAACTGGGACCACTCGACCGATCTCATCGACTTGTAGATTGGTGCATGCAATGGTAATTATCATTGGAATAAGTTGATCGATGAGTCGTTCTCCCCTCCTTCATCCATTGCATTTTTCCCCGTTCAGGAGGAACTGTTTTCGTGATCGAATTACGAGATGGATATACGAACTGTATAGAATCATTCGCTGGAATGGGATAAGTTATTCCTCTATATAATCCCAATGGGATATTCGAATCCACCAAAGATACGATAGGTATTTGTAATCGATCAGCTTCGAGTATGACCGAGGACTCCCTATCTGCATTCATTATTACTACACGATCTGGTTGTTGGCCGGATCCTCCGAAAAAATTGATCTTCCTATTCCTCGAACGTGAAAGACGGATCTTTCTCGGAATCGGAAATAGATGCATACTCGAAGAATTGGTCAAAAAACCCCCGATCCTCCATTGATAATCATTTATACAGCTTCGATCGATTTTCGTCGCCATTTGTTCCACTATATCATCTGATAACGAATTGGTATTTACGGATAATAAAAGGCCTTTTTCACGAATGGGAGATCCTATGGAATGACAAGCGTTTCGTGAACAAATAAGTGTCTTGTCTGGATTGGGAATAGCAATTTCATTTCTGGAACCGTATATATATACTTCGGAATGGTGAGCAGCTACCCGACGGCCCAGATGTGCGTTCGTACTCGGTGATTTTTGAAGAACCAAACTGGGGGGATTGTACATGGTCCTCTTTCGAGCTGGCTCAGGTGGTTAGCTACGTATATCTAGATATCTAGATATATAGATATATATAGGTATATATCCATTAGTATCAATCTATATATGGATATAGAGTAATATATTAGAATCAATGTATAAATGGAATTAATGATGCTTTATAACTCGATCGACTAGATATGGAAGGCTGGTTGTTTATCGCTCGCTCATGAGGAAGAAATACCACATTGCCGGCGCTCCTGGCTTTATCAATTAATATATAAGACAGTAAGGAGAAGCAAGCGTAAATGAAGGCAGGCGTAACTTAACTTACTATTAGGGCAGGAAGATAAGTAGGCGTAATGGACAGTATTTTCAATCCATAAATATAGGCAAGGAAATAAGGAAGGACCGCTACGAGTTGACAAGGTCAATCCTTTGACAATGCATATATTATATATGTAATTACGCTATCGAATTCATTATTCGATCGAGAGAGCGTGGATGCATATATTATATATGTAATTACGCTTTCTCGAATCCAATCACCGTACTTCTCTGTTTGTTCCCCTCTCCTTGAGTTCTTCAAGTCCAAAAGAGAGTTGTTCCTAACCATATGAATGGTTAGCGTTAACACTCCTCTCCCTCACCATATGAATAGTGAGTCGATGGCGGCCTTGTGTTCTTCGCGTTGATGGCGGCTTTTGGGGCCCCTCCCCCAAAAGAGAGTTGTTCGTCTCCTCACACGTTACCTCTCCGTTGTCGAGAGTTCGGCAAGCTCACCCTCACCCTACCGGGCCTTTAGTCGAGTCCCTACCGGGCCTAACCATATGAATGGTTAGCGTTAACACTCCTCTCCTCGACCTCGTAACCTCGGCCGAGTCCCTACGGGCCTGTTGGTCGAGCCCCCTCACCATATGAATAGTGATCCGATGGCGGCCTACTGTCGAGAGTTCATCGATGGCGGCCTTTTGTCGAGTCACTTAACGTCCCTCACCCTACCGGACCTACCGGGTCGTTTGATGGCGGCCGTTGTCGAGAGTTCGGCAAGCTCACCCTCACATGTTACCTCTCCGTTGTCGAGAGTTCGGCAAGCTCACCCTCACCCTACGGGCCTATTGTCGAGAGTTCGACAGGCTCACCGTTGGCGGCGGTTTGAACATCTTTCGATTGCGGCCTTTTAGTCGAGAGTTCGGCTGGCTCACCCTAGAAAGATTGGCCATTTTACCTCTCCTCGACCTCGTAACCTCGGCCGAGTCCCTTCGGGCCTATTGTCGAGAGTTTGACAGGCTCACCCTTGGCGGCGGTTTGAACATCTTTCCCTAGAAAGATTGGCCATTTTACCTCTCCTCGACCTCGTAACCTCGGCCGAGTCCCTTCGGGCCTATTGTCGAGAGTTCGACAGGCTCACCCTTGGCGGCGGTTAGGACCCGTTAGGGGGCTCACTATTCATATGGTGAGGGCGCTTTCCTGTAATCAGGGAAGGATTTTAATCCCTCCCTTACAAGGCTCAGTGAGCCCTCTTGTTTTCCTTCCAGTGAGAAGGACCTTCAGACACACACCCCCTACTTAAAAAACAAACTTTCATAATATAAAACTGTGTCTGTAAACCATTCACTGAAGCTGTTAACCCGCTGCGCATAGAAGTGGTTTCACTACATGTATGCCTCTAGCCCCTTCCCGGAAAATGAAATTAAGCCCCTATCTTTATTCCTAGAAGACTAGATCTTTCCCCTCAAAGAAGACTCTTTTCTATTATCCTCTCAGTAAGTGCAGCTAGTAAGTGCCAGTCATAGGCAGCTGATCATAGTCATAAGGTCATAAATCATAGCCATAGGATCATAGACAGTCGTTGCTATAAGCAATGACCTTCAGGCAATGAGACTGGAGCAAGCTGCACTTACAACTGGCACTGCTGCACCGACCAGAGTTTCTATCTGCACTGACAGGAGCATCATTCATGCACCGACGGACCCTAGCTTCATGCACCGACTAGAGCTTCGATGAGTAGAGATCATTCATGCAGTGAAAAGAGTTCTATCACTGATGAGTAGCTGCACTGAGTAGAGCTTCTAGACAATGACTGCTTCCAGCCCAGTCGAGTATCCAAGCCGAGCAGTCGATTAGCTCAGCGGAGTAGCCCAACTGAGCAGCCCAACTGAACCCGGTAGGCAAGCCGAGTATCCAATCCGAGTAGCCCCACCCATGAGCCCAGCCAATCTGAGTATCCAAGTCGAGTAGCCGAGTCTAAGTAACCAAGCCAAGTAAGCAGAGTATTGATTCCCAGATTCGCGAGCCCAACCAAGTGGGTTATCCCGGCCAAGTGGTAGTGAGCATCGTAGGGGAATTGGTAGTGAGCATCGTAGGGTAAGTGGGAGGGCTTAATGGGAATATCAATTGGGTTCGGTCGGGTAACAACCTGCCTGCATCGGGTAACATCCAACAGTGAACACGGGTAATATCGATGCAGGTAACCTCCTTCCTCCAAGCGCGTGTACTTTAGATAAAGGGATAGATGCCCTAAAAGTAAGTGACCAATCCATCTCACTCATAAGGTATTAATTCCCTTATCCGTCCTTACGATTGGCTATCACCGAATCATCTATGCCCTCCTCCCTAGAATTCATGGAAGCATCAATCACGAAACACCTCCTCTTTCTAGTTGAATTATCACATACCCCTACATCGTATCATCTACGCCACTAGAGTGCTATACCACAAAGAACCCCAAGAAAGGCCTAATTTATCACTCTCTCTCTCTACGAGGTTACAGATATCGAAGTGTTCCGGATGGAAACAGCAACTCAGATACCCATTGCCAAATTATGTCCAATCTCTAGCATCACAGAAGAAACGATTCCCCACACACCGCTATGCCCTCCATTCACTCAGGTATCCCTCCACTATCCTCTTAGACTTTATCTGTCATTTTAGACAAGCAAGCCCTTCTATCTATCTTGCTTCCAGATAACACCACACCTCTTGGATCTCCTCTTGGGATTTAGTACCGGCATATAGTCAGCATCAACACCAGTTTCGAAGTGGAAGGATGTGGACTATTTAAGGTATGTGATTTTGGGCGCTTCTTATCTCGGCACTGCCCTTATGGCTATGGTAAATCAGCTATAACTGGTGATTATTGGCTATGAATGTGGGTATGCACCTTATAAACAGGTGCATCATATGTAACGCATGGTCCATCAAGTAGAGGTAGGCACTACTGTTCCATATATAATAGGTAAGCCGCCCCGTACGGGGGAATATGGAACTCCTTCTTTGGTTATCCTGTGATGATGAACTCAATCTTTTATGGTGGCCCCCCCACCCAATAAAGACTTAGAACCTTTCTATTGTCCGGTGGTAACTTGGGGGTCCTTCTCTCTTCGTCGGGTGGGTTCATTCGTCAATCCCGAAAAGCCAGCAAGAACAAAGGGGCTTAAACTCCAATCTCCATCCCGCCATCATAGGGAAACGTCCTGAAAGGCCCTACTAGTGTTGAATAGCACGTGAGGAAAGTAAATGGATGGCTTTCTTTTTCAACTTGCACCCCGGGAGGGGAGTAAGGCAGTCAGGGTTGGACGAGAGACATTAGGGAAAACAAGTTGCCAACAGACGAGGTTGAGCCAAGTTGCCAACAGACGATGAGAGAATAGATGTTCGTCAGGCGATCAAAAAGGTATGGATTGAACTTCATTTAGCTGTACCGTAAGGCTATTACCGTAGTACCGGAAGTCTTTACTCTATGTCCTTAGGGTAGGGGGACAAAGACTAAGAAAGAGAGACCTTAAGGAAAGTACTGGTACCGTTAGAACTATTAGCGGGCTATTAACGTAAGGCAGTCCATGAGACCAAGGGCCATAGGGAATAAAAAGAAGTATTACCTTAGGACAAGTAAGAAATACTAATTAAGTGTCCATAGGGCAAAGACAATGACAACTGTCTATCGAAAATTACCTTTAGTCTTCGACTACCAACTATCCGCACCTTTGGGCAGCCTTGATTGGCTATGATCGACTGGCAATAATAACTGGCATTGACTAGTGGCTATCGGCAACTGGCTATAAGTAATGACCTTAAGGCAATGATTGGCTATGTATCAGCAATCTAACTGGCAATGAGAACCGGCTATAAGCAATGACCTTCTGTCTATGATTGGCTATCTATATAAGGTGCTTTATGTGCAGGCTACGTCGGGTGCTTATTATGGTATGTACGGTATGTTAAGTATGTATGGCTATGTGTTGCTGCTAGGTGTATGGCGTATGCTCTTTAATGGTGAATCAACGTAAGTAAGTGTATATCGTTGGTGATTCTTTGTGTGTTAGGTTAGTTGCTGCTTCTATCTTCTGTTTCTCCCCTCCCCTCCCTATGGTAGGCTAGACTTGTTGGATTTGGCAAAAGGCGGCTTCTGGTGGACTTGTTGTACTCGGCTAAAGGTTACAGGTTACAAGCCTCTCCTCTTTCTGTTGGACCTGTTGGACTTGGTGAGGCTGGTGGTTTAGGCTGAAAGCCAAAGGTGATAGGTGAATGGCTTTTGGCTTCTTATTCCTGGTTGTAGTCAATCAATAACTTGTATGTGAACACAGCTACTCCCATTACTTACCATTACTTACCATTATAGCTAGCTAATATGCTCTCTCTTCTATAACTGCTGCTTCTGAACTTGCTCGCTGGGTCAATAGCTTGTGGGGGCTCAAGCATAGGAAGGACATTGTTGGAGGTTAGGCGATACTATGGACAGATGATGTAGCCGTGTGAGGTGCATCAAGAGAGAAAAGGTATATGCTAGCCGGGTTCACTCAACAGAAGTGTTGTATGCGAAAGCGGATCGAGAGAGGAGTGAGGGTTACAACAGCTTGGTATGATTCAAATGGTGGTTTAGGTGCATGAATTCTATTAGCCAAGGACATGTTGATGAGAGGGGGGTCAACACCTGCATTACCCACTGACGATGAGAGAGAATGAAAAAACCCTAGAATGGATAAGCCCCAGTATCCCGCTTTCAGGTCCGAATTACCACCGCTTGCCGGAATTGTTGGTAGTGATTTCTCACTAACGCTTGCCTACTTGAGTGGTTGGAAGGAAGAATGCTACCATGGGAGGAAGGACTGAGAAATGGCCCCCTTGTTTGGAATGATTGATGGCGCTTCCCAAGTAAAAAAGAACCGCTACAGCTCTTGATATGCCCCATAATCCCTGGCATACCCAGATCGGAATCGTAAAAGGTAACAAGTTCGCTTACAACATATTTCAAAAAATTGATATCCTTCTAACAAAGGAGAGCACCGAACGGGTCTTCATTATTGGGGCGGAGCCCGCTCAACCGAGGTACAAGGGCCGTCATCGGTTTTTGTATGAAAAAAATGACATTTTGGAGTGTTCGAGGCAGATCCTCGGCACAGGAAACTGGATTTTTTCTATAGAAACTATTCCCTTTTAGAGCTTTCTCTCTTATAACCCTTTTGCCAAATTTGCATAGTCCTTGCCTTCTTGAACCAGCCATAGCCCACGGAGGTGAGGTGAGCAACTTAGGTCGGGCGAGTCACTTTTAGCTAGGGCATCTACGGCCAACACGTGCATACATTTATTCTATCTACCGCCCCAACCTAATAAAAAAAATTCGTAATATTGCATTTTGTAAGCAAAAATGATATTAGACTTCACCCCCGGATGGAAGTTAGGCCAGCCAAGACGGTGAAGTTGAGGACAATCTATAGCCATCGGATAGGTCGAGTAGTTAAACTATAGATAGGCTTAACCCCCAGGCAAGTTGTTACGGCAAGGATAACTTGCAAAGGACCCCTCAATCTCGATCATGAATAGATGCTGGCCGAGAACGAGGTGAACTGCCAAAAGAGTTGCCCCAACTTTATTGCTTTGGGGAGAGGATGCCCCCGGCAGGGTGAGGTAACGTGTGAGGATAGGACCCGGTAGGCCCGGTAGGGGCTCACTATTCATATGGTGAGGATGCGCAAGCAGGCTCGACCAAAGGCCCGGTAGGGTGAGGGTGAGGGTGAGGGTGAGGGACGAACTCTCGACGATAGGCCGCCATCGACGAACTCTCGACAATAGGCCGCCATCGGCTCACTATTCATATGGTGAGGGGGCTCGACCAAAGGCCTATGCATTTCAGAATGAAATAACCATAATTGCATAATTACATATATAATATATGCATGCTCTGCTAAAGCGTAATTACCTATCTCATTCAGGCAGGGAGAGCGTCATGAATATGAATGAATTTGATCATGGCCGTAATGACATATATAATGAATGATGAATTACCTCTCCCGTTGGTCGAGCCCTACCGGGCCTCACAGAACTCATTGACCACGACGATCAGGCAGTGTCAAAAGCTGCTGCATCAAATAATCATGTCGGTTCTCAAAACCGCAACCTCAGTGGGCGCATAAGGATCAGATGAATGGCGCCCAATCCAAAGGTTGGCCAGGGGGGAACCCCAGGCACTTAAAGGACAAGGATCCGCTCCGTCCTGCTTCGTGAGGGAGGAGAGCCTTGCGAGATTAAGTCCCCCCTTCCGCGGTATGGCCTGCCGCGGCTACCCCGACAACCGCAAGAGTTCCGGGGAAAATAGGTGGGGGAGATTCGCTTCCTCGGTCGGGAAAGGGAGAAATCCTCCACTACCTATAGAAAGAAAGGTTCGGTTTCTTAGTGGGGGACCTGATCCCCGCTCACATCATCTTGCCGGAATCCAGCCACCGCAAGTGGTAGGACCGTTAAAATCCAATATATAAATCTTCACTTCTATCCTAGTTTCTTATCTTACCTTATCATCATTTCTTCTTCCTCCTTGAAGAGGGAAGGTGGGGAAGGCCAACTCTGTACATGATCATCCCAACTCGATAGGGACTATTCACCATAGGCCCTCTAGGGCAATGAATAACATCACTTCTTTCTCTCTCATCAGTGGGTACACCACCCCCTTCTAGCTCCGCCTATCAGCCTCTCTATCACTGATCTCGCCTAATCATCCACACTTGGCTACGATAGCTCTGGTAGGGTGAGGTAACATGTGAGGGTGAGCTTGCCAGACTCTCGACAACGGCCGCCATCAGACGACTCGGTAGGGTGAGGGACGTTAAGTGACTCGACAAAAGGCCGCCATCGATGAACTCTCGACAGTAGGCCGCCATCGGCTCACTATTCATATGGTGAGGGGGTTCGACCAACAGGCCCGTAGAGACTCGGCCGAGGTTACAAGGTCGAGGAGAGGAGTGTTAACGCTAACCATTCATATGGTTAGGAACAACTCTCTTTTGGGGGAGGGGGTGAGGGTGAGCCTGCCGAACTCTCGACAACCGGAGAGGTTACGAACCCACTCTCCCGACCAAAGAAGGGGGAGGGGCCCCAAAAGAGAGGAACTTGAAGAACACAAGGCCGCCATCGACTCACTATTCATATGGTGAGGGAGAGGAGTGTTAACGCTAACCATTCATATGGTTGGGGAACAACCTTCTTTGGGAGGAAAGCCGCCATCAACGCGACAACACAAGGCCCGTTAGGGTGAGGGTGAGCTTGCCGAACTCGACAACGGAGAGTTAACGTGTGAGGGTGAGCTTGCCGAACTCGACAAATCTGACATCGCAGCAACTCTCTTTTGGGGAGGGGGTGAGGTGAGCCCGTCGAACTCTCGACAACCTGAGAGGTTACGAATGATGGCCAGCTCCCACCAAAGAAGGACTCGAGTCATTCACTATTCATATGGTGAGGGGAGGGGCCCCAAAAGCCGCCATGAACTTGAAGAACTATAAGGCCGCCATCGACTCAGCCGAGGTTACGAGGTTGAGGCCGCCATCGACTCACACATTCATATGTGTGAGGGATTTCTCGCTCACCTCCCCAAAGAGGTGAGGGGTGAGGCCGAGGTTACGAGGTCGAGGAGAGGTACGTGAAGTGAATAATCTTACTTCTCCATTCGTGCCTCCAACTTCCCAAAATGGGTAAGACGCCTACCGGCTAGTTACCTGTGGGCTATTATATGAGATGCATTATTACGTATATAAAACAACTTGCTATTTTCGGGAGGAGAACCAATCTGCATTTAGTTCTTTTTGCAACGAGAAGAAATCTCTCTTCATTCAACATAAAGGGTGAGCCTGCCGAACTCTCGACTATAAGGCCGCCATCGTAAAATTATTATCGGATCAATCCAGAGGGTTATACACCGGTATCTCATCTCTTTTCGTCGCTAAGCTTAGGGGAACTAATTCGGGCTGTATAGATATCATAAGGCAGGCAGTTTCCACGATATCTGCTAGCTTATAATAGAAAGTCCATGGGACATCCATCACTCCATGCTCCTAGGGTGACGGTATAAGGGTCATTGTCAGGGTTGTTGAATGCCATGCCATCCCGGGTTGTTTATAGTGGTACCTACCTATTAAGGTATTCATAAAGTCAAGTGGCAATGTCTGGTGGATAGATTGTCTAAACTTAATAAAAGGTAAGGCCTATCGATATGGGAATTGAAGTAATCAAAGTGGGCGAGATCATATAGAGCAGGAATGTTTATGTTGATCGCTATCGCCCATCTATTTGAGCTGATCGCTTTCATTCGATCGCTAAGCTTTGAAAACCCATTTGATGTTCAGCCGCGTAATTACATATATAATGAATTACCGGCTCCCACTTATGGTAATTTCAGTACAGAAAGTGGGCGTATAAGAAATGAAAAGCTGTCGAAAACCGAATCTCAGTTCGTGTTGAAATAGAAGCTAATGGCCTTTTCAAAGAAATTAAAGATATTGCCTCTCCGTTCGGTCGTTTAAAGAAAGCAGTGGGGTATGTTCGTTCGCCACGGAACACTTGTGGTTGTAAAGGTAAGGGGTAAGAAGGTAAGCAGTAAGCGGTGTGAGGTAAGCTCGGGTGTGAATTTAAAGTAAGCAGCTGTGTGGTATGGGCCCAACAGAACAAAGTAGGCGGAGTAAGAAAGGTTAGAAGCGGTAAGGGGCAGTATGCGGTGTTTGGAAGGGAAGTTCCTCCATCCATCCATCCCTCTGGTGTTCGCTTAAAGTAAGCTCTAGCTGTGGGGAAAGAACAAAGTAGGCGTGGTTGGAAAGGTAACCGGGCCTTCAACTGATGACCTTCCTTGACACGGGGATTATTGGGCCTTCAACTGATGACCTTCCTTGACACGGGGATTATTGGGCCTTCAACTGAGGACCTTCCACCTGCCGAGTGACTGACCTTATGGGTGACTGAACACGATATGGGAGCTAGAGGTCCACGATATAGGTCCACGATATGGAAGGCTTCATGGGGCGAGTCGATATGGGTTGGGGATACTAATTGATGGTTTGCGATTCGTGGCTTCATGGGCTGGCTTCTCCGCTTCATGGGGAACGGTATTTCATGGGGAACAGAACTGGGCTGTGCAGCTTTCGTTTCAACCCAACGATGGGCCGGCTGTGCTCCTCTCGACCCACCCTACCGATGATTAGCAGTTTGCGCTTCTCTCGACCCACCCCCGTAGCTTAGGACCACTTTCTTCCCATCTAGTCCAAAGATATGAGAAAGTCCATTGCTGGCGTACGAAATTATGAACGAGATCAGGCCTGTGCAGGAAGAGAAGATGCCTCTGTATAACGAGAATAATCAGGTGCTGATAGTAAAGCGCCTCTAAGATCTCACTTCATGTCCAGATCAAAGCGCATCAAGATGTCAATGTCCCGCGTCAATAAGAACCATTGGACAAAGAAAGCTGGGGTAGCAGCGGAACCAAAACCCATTTATTCAGTTGTCTACCTTTAAGCATCACCCGTAGTTCCATTTTATAAAGATCGATATTGAGTTCCAGAACCACCAAGAGCATAAAAAGAAGAGGCAAAGGTAGTAAGGGCGGCAAGGGCGGGTAAGGTGCCAAATCCCAAAACTGGAAGGCATCGTAGTCTCAAACAATTATTTATTTTCCCTTCAAAACCGGAATAAAGTGTCAAATGTTAAGGTATCCCTGGTAGATTTCGTGCATCAGTGGTAAGCGCTTAGCCTTGATAAGAGGCTGTTCTGCCGTAGAATGGGAAAAAGAACGAATTTTGGCCTTTAGCGATATCATTGTTAACAGGGACATTCTTCCATGGTCTGAGTTAGCCCAAAGGTCTAATTTGCAAGATACTTATTTTAGAACCTACACTGTATTTTATTGATACTCAATTATTTGATCTTTTACCGATCTTGTAAGGCTGATATACATCACATCACAAATATAACAAGTGCTACATGGTAACATCACATCACAAATATAACAAGTGTCACATGGTAGCTATTACCTGCCGATTAGTTTAAATATAGCTAAGTTTTAATAAAAATAAATAAAAAGTTACAATTGTATATATCTCAAAAATTGCATAAAATTAATTTAGGCAAAAAAATACATTTATTATCTATTATCTTTTTTTTTGTTCCTTTATTCTTGTAAGGCTGATATACATCACATCACATCACATCACATCACAAATATAACAAGTGCTACATGGTAGCTATTACCTGCCGGTTAGTTAAATATAGCTAAGTTTTAATAAAAATAAATAAAAAGTTACAATTGTATATATCTCAACAATTGCATAGAATTAATTTAGGAAAAAAAATACATTTATTATTTATTATTTTTTTTGTTCCTTTATAGCTAAGTTTTAATAAAAATAAATAAAAAGTTACAATTGTATATATCTCAACAATTGCATAGAATTAATTTAGTAAAAAAAATACATTTATTATTTATTATTTTTTTTGTTCCTTTATTCTTATGTGATGTTAGAAAATGAAATTTGAAAATTCACATAATCCTAATCCATTATAATTTAGTGATTTTTCCCATCATACAGTCAATGACTTGAGCCTTCCAAATGAACTCAATGTTATTAAATAAATAACAAATATATAATTAATTAGTCAAAAGAAGAAATAATTGATACAAGTTGATGGACATTCACTATTATACATTTTGCACTTATTACCACACATCAATTTTTGAATGGAACAATGTTCAATTGGCTATAATTAAACGATGGAGAAATATTATATTCAAATAAGAGGTTGATTAAGTGGCTATAATTAAAAATATAGAACAATTTGGTTACAAACTTTGTACTGGTACATACAATGACATATGAATACATTGTATAATTTATTAATATAAATATAACAATATTCTAGGCTAATAAATTTTAATTAATAAAAGAAATGATTTTATTAAAATTTATGTTATTTATTTAACATGAAAAACAAAAAAATAAAACAGTTAATCTTTACTTACAAAACAAAAGAATAAAATAAAGAATACAATGACATATTTATGTGATATGAAAATATTGTGTAATTTATTAATATAAAGATAACAATATCATATGTTAAAAGTAGATGATTATGTGTATAAACTGTGGTAAATTGTTTTTAAAGTTAAGTTTTTGTTTTTTTTTTTTTTTTAAATATGAAAAGATGTCTGTTATCACTCAGATTTTCCTTGAAGTTGTAAGAAAAGGAAAGAAACCAAGGTAACCACTAACCAACCTTCAGATACAGAATCTAGCCAATCTGTATCCAGAGAGGGCTCTCTCTTTAAAATTTAGCTTTGTTCTTTGAAAATATTAGGTTAGTTCTTGAGTTCAAGGATTTTGTTTGGATTTAAATGGTGGAATTCGGTAAATGAGGGCAAGATTGAATTAATTCAGGCCATTGGGTTATGGAGTCAAAAGTAATAGCTTTACTGGATTAAGTTTATCAACAAAAGATGACTTTACAGGGCAAGATAGTCAAACCAAATAACAATTTCAGAGCTAAAGTGAATGAAACGGATTTTGAATGGATGAAAGACAATTAAGAATCTTTCAACATGTTCAAAGAAAGAAAGTGAATGATTACAAGTAAAAAACAATTAAGAATTATTTACTATAGTAATCAAAATGTTTAAACCAGTAAAACAAGAGCAATTAAGAATTCATTGTTTATAACCAGTTTAGAAGAAAAACATTTAGAATAATCACAATTGAAATCAGAGTACACTTAAGCAATTTCTGATTTATTCATTTTTGTTAATTATTCAAAAATTGAACACAGTGATATGATAAACAAATATAAAACTTAAAACGTAGGATAGAAATGAATTATTGATCTGTAGTTCGACACATGAATCCTGTAAAAAGTCTTCAGCATCAATTCATCATCTAGCAAGCTATAAAAAGTTTCTCCAACAGCACTTTATTCCGAAAAATCAATGTTACAACAAAGTATATGAATCCACCCCAAAATACTTTCAAGAGTGAAGTATTTATACAAATTCTAAACTAAAATATCTTGAAAAAATATCAAAATTGATTCACAAATCTCTCCAACTATTTTACATAAATAGAACTTAAGTAAAGGAAACTCAAACTAATGCATCTATTTGGCACTATTTTTTATGGATAGGTGATGACAAAGAGGAGAATTCGAATTTGATCAAACTCTTAGTTGATGATGAGGCATCCAAGTCACTAACTACTTCCTTTCTTTGTGCATTCTGCTCCAACAATTCTGCAAACTTGGGGTCCAATGATATCTTTGTATTTCTCGATCCGTAATAGATATGTAAAAAGTGAAAGAGGTTATTGTGGATTAATATGTTGGTGAGATAAACCTCTTTCAGTTTCCTAAAATTCCTCTCTGGCTGTTCACAATAGGCTCTGTAAAAAGATGTGTAAAACAAAGTTTTACAGAGTCTGAACAATAGCCTGTAAAGATGTGCATGTATCTCTCATTCTGAAATCATTGTGCAAAAAGTGAGATACGTTTTTGTAGATGAGTAGCTTAGAAACAAAAACCTCCTTCAGTTTTGCAAGATGTATTTCTGATTAGCCACAATCTTCTCTGCAAAATGATGACTTAACAGGAATTTTCTGCAAAAAGTGCTTGCCAACATTGTTTAATATTTCAAAAACCATAATAGCTGTTAGAAAAGTGAAAGAGATTTTTGTAGATGGTCCTTTTAAAAACATAAACCTCCTTCAGTTTTGCAAAATTCATCTTGGATTGATCACAATAGTTTCTGCAAAACAATGACTAAAACATGCAATTTCTGCAAAAATGTTCCTTCTTGTTGTATTTTTCATCTTTTCACTTTTTTGTTCTTTTAACTGTTTTACTTTCACTTTAGATAAATTTCAATGTTGGTGAAAGTATTTTCATCTCTTTTTACCATTTTACTGCCTCTATAATTACTTTTATTGTTTACCTTTTCACTCTGACTTTTACCTGATACACTTTAACCACTGATACTCTTTAATTGTTCTTCACTGTGTCCTTTTACCTTCAATGTGTAGTTTAGGTTTTTACTGTCTGTTTCAACAGTAAATCGTTTTAATATGCTGTTTCATTTGCTTGTCTTTCAACTGTATGTTTTATCTTCCATCTCTGTTTGAATAGATTTGATAACACTCTTGGAGTAAACAAGTCTTATGACTAGTATTAACACTGTTTATCCAAGGATGTGGTCTTCTGATCACCTGTAAAACAAAACAAATTGTTAAGAAAGCATTGGTTTGCAGAGGAGGTCGAAAATGTTTCATTTGATTTTAAGAGGTCTGTGGAGTGAATCTAGAATGAATTTTGGGTGGTAAACCATATTCGAATCGGTTAACAAAGGCTTCAACAGTTAACTTTCGAAACTAGTTGCATGGGAGACTGGTTCGTGTACGAGATAATGAAAACAACACGGGAAAATTTGTTTTATTCGCAAAATCAAAAGTTTGGCGGGTTTTAAATGATGACGTCAATAGGTACGATGGACGCGTCACAGGTAATAGGTGGTAAGAGGTTTTTTCCGCACCACCTTTGGGAGCTGGCGGTAATTTGCGAATCGGGAGCGATTCCACAAATTAACTGACGCGTGGCCCTGGCACTATTCGAAAACCACTGTGATTTCGCGAGTTAACTTTCGGACGAGGGAAGGCCAGCGGAATGAATGCGGGCTGTGGATTTCTGATGGAGCGATCCAACGATTGACATGACGTGAAGTTGGCGGGGGAGTTAAAAGGCAGACCCAAAGTAATTAACGTTAATTAATCATTTCGGGAGGCATTTGATTAGTGGGATTAGATTATTAATTAATCCTGATGATTAATTAATCTCAGCGGTTTATGAAGGGTCGGGGTAATGAATGGGTTTATTTTTCGAAGTTTGTTTTGAATAAAACTTCGGTTTTTTATTTTTTTATTTAAACATATAAAACATACGTTTAAAGATTTTTCTCGTATTTCTATTATATGATAAATAAATCAAAGTGATTAACTTATCATAGGGGGCGGGGATAATTATATAGATATATTTTTAGCCAAAGGGCATTGTAATGTGGGATTTTATTTAATCACATGGGTTAAATACTTTGGCTAAAAACTTATAGTAAGAGGGTTTTTTGGGTTATTTATAAAAGGGAATTATATATAATAGGATAAGGTATTTTCACTAAAGATTTAATATATAAAGTTAGAAATTAACATGAAAAAATGAGAGAAATATCTAAGTATAAAACACCATAATAATGTATTTAACTTATGCTTTGCATGAAATGGATTTTTATGGATCATTGCATGTTTTTCCTAAGTAAAATGGGATTTTTCTTAGGAAAAGATTTTTATGAATGAATGAGTATGATGATGAATATTTTTAAATACTAAGGTTTTCTCCAATCATTGGGCCGAGGGTCCGGTCCCTCCAAAAGTCAAGGAAATGCCTTGAGCCCCTTTAATCTTCAAATTCCTTAGCACTTAGGGGAAATTAGTAAATTGTTAGGGAAAAAGTGAGATGGGAAGTTAATGATTTTGACTTTGCTTTCTGTTTTGAAATTCTGCCAATGTAGTATTCTGCCTTTGCACTTGGTGATGAAAGTAAAAGATTAAACACATTTAGCACCATCATTCATCACATGAGAATTTGCAACACCATCTACCTACCCTATCTACTTTACTCTACCATTTTGTCTTCTTTATTAGGGTGCACTTAGACTGGCAAACCCTTATCACACTTTTTCTTTTTACATAAAGAAACCTATCTAATTCTAACCTTATTACATCCAAGGGCTCAGATTAAACTGTTGAGCTCCTTTTCATTTACTCTACCTATCTACTTATCTGCCAAGATTAAACAGTTTGGTCAGATTTTTATTCTCTATTCTAAAACATAAAATTGAAAGATGAATGAGTCAAGTTTAAACAGTTTTACTCTCCATAAATTGTGGCATAAAAATACAAGTTGCACACAATTTTGTTTATTACATCAGAGTAAAAAGTAGTGGCATTTGGACTTGCCCACTTTCTTTGGCCTCTCCTTTGATGGGATTCAATTTCCTTTACTTTTTTGGCCATTTTTATTTCTTTTTACCCTTTGATTTTTCTTTTAGGGTATACCCTCTTTACATTTTTTAAATTTTTTGATTTTTTTAAGAATATGGAAAACCTTTGCAACAAGGAAAGGTATGAACATATTACATAGCCCATCAAGTCAATCATGAAAAATGACACCTATAGGTATAGGAGGCTAACATTGGCTCTACATGGGGATGACTTATCCTGGTGAAAAGTCAAGAACAGCAGATCACTTGTCTTCATACATTGACCTTGGTGATCTTAGTAAGTGTCTTTTGTCTTCTGCAAACTGAAATCTGATCTGAAACTAAAACAACACACAAAAATTTTCAAACCAACTTAATGAAAAACTAGCTAAAAATTGAAAACTAAAAAAGAAAAATGCTCAAAATCCTGAGCTTATTAGCACTCATCTACCTACTCAATCTACTTTTCAACTACTGGTTAGGTAAAATGAAATAGCCAATGCAACCATTCAAGCATTATTTACTTTGATAGATTTTGTTGCATTTTCTTGTTGATTATCAAAACTGTAATTCTGCAACCTATTAGAAACTTGTCAACAAATGAGAGGATAAGGAAACACTTGATTTCCTTTGTTGACTCTAGAAACTGTACAAAAGGATCTTCCAAAATATATATACACTGATGTTTAACTGATCTAAACAATTGTACATCTGTTCTGGATGGCCTCCATACCATGAATATGAAATGTTATTTTCATCTTTTTCTCCTTGTAAACTTTCAGATAATATTTGAGATGATATTTTTCCTGTGATTGTAATGCTTGACTGTTAAATCCCTTATCATCTTGATTCTGAAAATCATAGTTAGTTAATAGAGGAATGCTTTGAATGCCTTCGATATTCAACATATCTGCTATTGGATCCTGAAAAACTTGGGAAAATGGCTGCAACCTATAACATATAGGTTTCCATGAGACTTCATAAACTTCAACAAGTTTCCCATCCTTTTCTTTAAATATGTTATACCACATTTCCTTTAAATTCTGAAATGATTCAAAAAATAGTGGTATGGAACTTTCTTGTGTCATTTGATCATTTATTTCAATGGGAAATGATAACTGCAATTGTGAAACTAAAAAATCTTGATCAATAGTTTCATTATCTTCTTTGCTGTCAATCATAATTCCTAAAGATTGTTGATTATTGATGGCATGATAGTTGTCTCTAATGAACTAAAATGAAGCAAAACAAAGATGTAAAGAACCTTCACTTATTTCCACATTTTCTGCTCTTTCTTCCTCACTCTCATGGTTTATCTGTATTGGTTGATCACTGTCTTCAATCTGCTGAAACTGAGTTTCTTCATCCCACAAACTAGCTTCTGATTGCTCTGTAAAGTTAGCTTGAGTTTAGAGAACATAGCTATCATCATAATGGTCATACTTAGGCAAATCATCAAAAGAAGGAATGTCACCAAACATACACATTAGATCAACAAATTCCTCTTCTTCATATTGATCTGTAAATTCATTTTCTGATCTATGATAATTGGAATTAGCAGGAATTTGTTCATGGCTATCAACCTCTTCTATTTCTTTATGTTGATTTTGAATAAAAAATTCATCTTTCATAGTGATTTCTTGTGTTCTTTCATCTAGTTTTCTTACCAAAAGGTTGAGTTTTACCTCTGCAATGTTTTTCTTTTCCTCTTCTTCTGCTTTCAACTTTTCCTGTCTGATTTGCAGATTAACTTCTACATCAACTGCAAGGTTCTGCATTTGTACAAGTGTTTTTGGATCTCTTTCTCTTAACCGAAATTCTATTTCTGGATCAAAGGAACTTGGATAATGCAAAAGAGCTTAATCATGAGGAGGTCTAATATTTTCTGGCATTGAATAATAAACTTGATTAAATCTGTCAGAAAATTGCTGTATTGTTTCATTTGGATGTCTTTTTAATTGATTATATTCTTCCATGATCACCAAATGATTAACTTTGATTATCCATCTATCAAGGAAAATTTTGATAAACTGCTGGAAATTTGAGATGCTAGCATTAGGCAAATTTTTGAACCAACTCGTTATTCTATTTTGCAAAGAAAGAGCAAAAAGTCTGATTTTAACATCATCTTCATCAATCTCAAATAAATCCAAATAATTCTCAAAACCTTGAATATGTTTTTGGGCAGTGATACCATTCTCTCCATCAAATCTAGGAAGATACCTGTATTATTTTTTCGGAAAATCATGGAGTATAGGAGGTAAAATAAGGGGATTATATCTATCTGGAACTTTATATGGAACAGGGATATGTACATGGATTGTAAGATCAGTCTTGATTATTTGAGGCTTCTTAATTGGAAAATGATCATCATTAGATTCATAAGAAAGCTGCTCAAAGAGATTAGGAGAATTATTACTTACAATCTTCAAAGGAAAATAATTAAAAACTAATCTAAGATCTTCTATAAAATACAATATACATTGAAAAAATTTCTTAATGAGAAAGAACATAATGTCTTGGATTAAGATCCAAGTTGAAAGCCCGATCTTTCCATATTGTTCTTTGAGGTTCATTCCTCCAGTGGAGTCTTGATTGTGAAATTGATTTGGAGTCGCCAGGTGGATGATTTTAACCTTTGTGTGTCTGATCACTGTCCACCATCATAGATCAGATCTGAACCTGTAAAATATTTCTGAAGAAAAAGGTTAGTCTTCCCCAGTCAGTTTTCTAGATAATTCTCTTTTTGGTTTTTTGTTTTAAATAGAAGGAAAAATACAACTTCGACAAACTCTTTAAGAAATTTAAGATTTTGGATTAAAATTTTCTCAAAGATTTATTGAACTAGAGAAACCAATTGAATGTCTGAAACCAAAGTTTAAACCATAAACTATACCGGATATTGACTGAAGTAGCATTTATTTACTATGCAATTGCAGAGCAAAAGCAGTTCAAAGGCTACCTGGCTAATCTTCAGACTCCGTCTTATAGTTTATAGAACAAACTACAGTAACAATAAAATGATTCAGATCCCCAGTATGGTCGCCACTATGTTATCACTCAGATTTTCCTTGAAATTGTAAGAAAATGAAAGAATCCAAGGTAACCACTAACCAACCTTCAGATACAGAATCTAGCCAATCTGTATCCAGAGAGGGCTCTCTCTTTAAAATTTAGCTTTGTTCTTTGAAAATATTAGGTTAGTTCTTGAGTTCAAGGATTTTGTTTGGATTTAAATGGTGGAATTCGGTAACTGAGGGCAAGATTGAATTAATTCAGGCCATTGGGCTATGGAGTCAAAAGTAATAGCTTTACTGGATTAAGTTTATCAACAAAAGATGGCTTTACAGGGCAAGATAATCAAACCAAATCTAAAGTGAATGAAACGGATTTTGAATGGATGAAAGGCAATTAAGAATCTTTCAACATGTTCAAAGAAAGAAAGTGAATGATTACAAGTAAAAAGCAATTAAGAATTCTTTACTATAGTAATCAAAATGTTTAAACCAGTAAAACAAGAGCAATTAAGAATTCATTGTTTATAACCAGTTTAGAAGAAAAACATTCAGAATAATCACAATTGAAATCAAAGTACACTTAAGCAATTTCTGATTTATTCCTTTTTGTTAATTATTGATCAGAAATGGAACACAGTGATATGATAAACAGATATAAAACTTAAAACATAGGATAGAAATGACTTATTGATCTGTAGTTTGACACATGAATCCTGCAAAAAGTCTTGAGCTTCAAATCATCATCCAGCAAGCTACAAAGAAGTTTCTCCAAAACACTTTTATTCCAAAAATTCAATGTTACAGCAAAGTAAAAGAATCCACCTCAAATACTTCCAAGAGTGAAGTATTTATACAAATTCTAAACTAAAATATCTTGAAAAAATATCAAAATTGGTTCACAAATCTCTCCAACTATTTTACATAAATAGAACTTAAGTAAAGGACACTCAAACTAATGCATCTATTTGGCACTATTTTTGATGGATAGGTGATGACAAAGAGGATAATTCGAATTTGATCCAACTCTTAGTTGATGATGAGGCATCCAAGTCACTAACTGCTTCCTTTCTTTGTACATTCTGCTCCAACAATTCTGCAAATTTGGGGTCCAATGATATCTTTTTATTTCTCAATCCGTAATAGATATGTAAAACATGAAAGAGGTTATTGTGGATTAATATGTTGGTGAGATAAACCTCTTTCAGTTTCTCAAAATTCCTCTCCAGCTGTTCACAATAGGCTCTGTAAAAAGATGTGTAAAACAGAGTTTTACAGAGTCTGGAAATAGCCTGTAAAGATGTGCATGTATCTCTCATTTTGAAATCACTGTGCAAAAAGTAAGATAGGTTTTTGTAGATGAGTATCTTAGAAACAAAAACCTCCTTCCGTTTTGCAAGATGTATTTCGGATTGGCCACAATCTTCTCTACAAAATGATGACTTAACAGGAATTTTTTGCAAAACGTGCTTCCCAACATTGTTTAATATTTCAAAAACCATAATAGCTGTTAGAAAAGTGAGAGAGGTTTTTGTAGATGGTCCTTTTAAGAACATAAACCTCCTTCATTTTTTCAAAATTCATCTTGGATTGATCACAATAGTTTCTGCAAAACAATGACTAAAACATGCAATTTCTGCAAAAATGTTCCTTCTTGTTGTATTTTTCATCTTTTCACTTTTTTGTTCTTTTAACTGCTTTACTTTCACTTTAGATAAATTTCAATGTTGGTGAAAGTATTTTCATCTCTTTTTACCATTTTACTGCCTCTATAATTACTTTTACTGTTTACCTTTTCACTCTGACTTTTACCTGATACACTTTAACCACTGATACTCTTTAATTGTTCTTCACTGTGTCCTTTTACCTTCAATGTGTAGTTTAGGTTTTTACTGTTTGTTTCAATAGTAAATCGTTTTAATATGTTGTTTCCTTTGCTTGTCTTTCAACTGGATGTTTTATCTTCCATCTCTATTTGAATAGATTTGATAACACTCTTGGAGTAAATAAGTCTTATGACTAGTATTAAGACTGTTTATCCAAGGATGTGGTCTTCTGATCACCTATAAAACAAAACAAATTGTTAAGAAAGCATTTTTTTGCAGAGGAGTTCGAAAATGTTTCATTTGATTTTAAGAGGTCTGTGGAGTGAATCTAGAATGAATTTTGGGAGGTAAACCATATTCGAATCGGTTAACAGAGGCTTCAACAGTTAACTTTCGAAACTAGTTGCATGGGAGACTGGTTTGTGTACGAGATAATGAAAACAACACGGGAAAATTTGTTTTATTCGCAAAATCAAAAGGTTGGCGGGTTTTAAATGATGACGTCAATAGGTACGATGGACGCGTCACAGGTAATAGGTGGTAAGAGGTTTTTTCCGCACCACCTTTGGGAGCTGGCGGTAATTTGCGAATCAGGAGCGATTCCATAGATTAACTGACGCGTGGCCCTGGCACTATTCGAAAAACACTGTGATTTCGCGAGTTAACTTTCGGACGAGGGAAGGCCAACGGAATGAATGCGGGCCGTGGATCTCTGATGGAGCGATCCAACGGTTGACATGACGTGAAGTTGGCGGGGGAGTTAAAAGGCGGACCCAAAGTAATTAACGTTAATTAATCATTTCGGGAGGCGTTTGATTGGTGGGATTAGATTATTAATTAATCCTGATGATTAATTAATCTCGGCGGTTTATGAAGGGTCGAGGTAATGAATGGGTTTATTTTTCGAAGTTTGTTTTGATTAAAACTTCGGTTTTTTATTTTTTATTTAAACATATAAAACATACGTTTAAAGATTTTTCTCGTATTTATATTATATGATAAATAAATCAAAGTGATTAACTTATCATAGGGGGCAGGGATAATTATATAGATATATTTTTAGCCAAAGGGCATTGTAATGTGGGATTTTATTTAATCACATGGGTTAAATACTTTGGCTAAAAACTTATAGTAAGAGGGTTTAAAAGGGAATTATATATAATAGGATAAGGTATTTTCACTAAGGATTTAATATATAAAGTTAGAAATTAACATGAAAAAATGAGAGAAAGCGCTAAGTATAAAACACCATAATAATGTATTTAACTTATGCTTTGCATGAAATGGATTTTTATGGATCATTGCATGTTTGTGCAGGAAATATGGGATTTAATTTGTTCACTTCTGGTTCATCCACACATGTGGTTACGAAATGTATGTGGACGTCTTGTAGCTACATACTTTACTGTTTCCGCATCTGAAATAAATACGGGGAATCAGACAACCATTTCAAGCGGAAAAACTGCAATGCTTTTGCAGCCTAGCAGACTCCTCTTATTAGCTGCGTACTTTTGTCACCAACTTGATACAGATCTTCTTGATGAAGGCACGAGTGATGTAGTTGTGAAGAATCTTATATATGCGACCTGTGCACTGCATTCCTTCGTGAAAAGCAGACAGGAAAATGACCTAAGTGATTTCTTTTTCACCCTTGACGCTAGCAATCAATCACTTATCTTGAAAGCATTTTCATTTCTTGGTTCAAAAGCATGCAGAGAGGTTTGCACCTATTTGGTTAGTAGGCAATGCGGAGATGTTTCCAATTTTGAAGTAAATGAAAATTTCAATCAGGACCTCAAAATATCACTACTCGAACCCATCTTCAAGAAGTTGGGAAAGGTTGCACTTAAAGTGCGGGGTGTACAGGTATGATCAGTTGCACTTTCCAACATATAGTCTGTTATATATACATTTATTGACATTTGATTCTTAGATTTTACTTCTTGGGCATTGGATCCTTACACTATCCTGTTTGTAGACAAAGTCCATATTTGAGTGGTATAAAGCCATTTCTTTGCAAATGGGCCATGAAGGAATTCAAAGCCATGGAGCAACAATATTGCTACCACTGTATAAAATCAGAGAGGGATTTGCAGGGAAGATGATTTCTGGTGAGGAAAATAAGACTTTTGATTTTTACATGGCAGTATTAATAAGGATGGTTGGATAACAGTTTGTTTTCTTTATAAAGGTTGAGTAGCTTACATTAATTTCTTGGTTATTCAATCCTTTATTCAGGGGACTTGAAGCTATTGGCAGATGATGTTCTATGTCACATGAAAGACATCATGGGGGTTGAAAGTTTTGTACAATCTTACAATTTAGTGAGGCAGAATGTGAAGGCAACACGAGACAAGAGAAAGAAAATAGAAAAGATAGCTGCAATCGTTAACCCAATGCGGCATGCACAAAAGAAGATGAAGTTAACAGGAAAACGCCAAGCTCAGAAGAAAAAGAAGATTTTAAAAAAGAAGTTACGGAGAGGTTGATTTCTCCGAGCCTAACTATCCTGCTTGGAATTTACTCGGTTTTCTAGTATTCGAGTATCGCACTCCTTGACATAAAAAAGGGAAGGCATAAAACGCTGCTTGGAGACACTTGATTCGGGTTTTTATGTGCTAACTGGAATTAGCTTTGCCAGTCCACACAACTGGAATGAAGGCATATTGTATCATAATTACTATCAAGTAGAAGTGATTTAGTGCGTGGTTTTGTATATTTAACAGATGAGTATTTAGGAATGACTAGGAGCATGTTGCTAAAATATCCCAGTCATTTGATCATAAGAAATACCCATGAGCATCCATATGTTTTTGATAGTGACAGTAGTTATTATTATTATTATCCAATTTTAAGGTCATGGCCAATCCAGACACTAATTCAGACATCAAATTGGTGTATGAGACCTCTTGTTTCTGAGACAAGGGACTCACCTTTACATAGCAATTTGACTATTAAGTTCATGATTTGTAATTGTGTAGTAAAATTGTTTAACAATACAGTGGTTCAAGGCAAATTGCATATAAATTAGTTCTAAATAGTATTTTATTTAAATTATTCTTAAATTCTATCTGAAACTGATCTAATACTTTTT